>JANHAO010006215.1:0-21625 GCA_026873985.1 Saraca asoca
ATTTGATTACAACTCAAGAGACAAATAAACAAAGATTGTATATTGCATCTCCAACGAGATAAGGGGAAGATCTGATTTAAATTCTTCTTTATAAATTGTCTACCACTCTTTAAATCCTTATACTACCTATTTAGGGACCTGACACAATCTAAGGAAATTCTACATGAATTCTCTTGTTGATTATGAGACTTGCTTCTATTGTTAATTTGTTCCCAATTTGATTCTCTATTTTAATGTGAATAATTGCCTTACATAAGCAATGTTGTTGTTTATGGTTGTATGGGTTTTTTATTATGCACTGGTGTGAGTCAATTATCCTAGCACATTGGGAGAAATAAATGGATTTGTTGCTGGGGTAAATTGATCAATTAGTCTTCATATTTTCAAATCTTAATGCTATTGGTGAATTGATTGAGGTGATGGGCTTTCATCGATTCAACAATAAGGGTTAATTGAGTGCTAGGCTTGGTTAGTTAATTTAGGGAGAAATTAGCAAGAATTAATTAGATGCTTGGCTAAGCAGTCAAAGAGAGAATGAAATATTTGTATTAATGATCAGTCATAGAATTGATTGCAAAGTTCCCTTAGATTGAAGCTTTTCTCCTTAATTTTTCCCTTTACCTTTGCTTCCATTTGCTTATGTTATTAGTATTAGTTTAATTTCTAATCTTAATTGGTTAAATACCAAAGTCCCCCTATTTTCTATTATTGATACACTAAAGGTAGTCACTAGTCTCTATGGTTTGATAAATACTCTATTCATTACATCCTTAAATACAATTGGTGCATTAGCCAAGATGAAAGACTACACCAAAAACTAATAATGCCTATAACAAGTTCTGAAAGTCATATTTTGTATATCTTTTTCTTGGATCTTCAATTGATGGAACCCAATCCTCAAGTCTGTCTTTGTGAAATAACATGCCCTTTGCAACTGATCAAATAAATTGTTGATGTGGGGTTGTGGATATTTATTCTTAATGGTGACTTTATTGAATTGATGGTAATCAATACATAACCATAACAAACCATCTTTCTTTTTAAAAAACAACACTGATGCTACCCACAATGAGGTGCTCAAGCGGATGAATACATCATCAATTAATTCTTGTAATTGCACCTTCAACTCTTTCAATTCTACTAGCACCATTTGATAAAAGGGTATAGAGATGGGTTCTATTCCAAGCACAAGGTCTATAGGGAACTTGATTTCCCTATTAGGGGGTAATATCAGTAATTCAACTAGAAATACATTTGCAAATTCTCATACTATCAAAACATAATGCAAATCTGGATTTGATTGGTTCAAATATTTTGTCATGGCTAAATAAGTTATGTACCCTCTTCCAATAGGTTTCCAAGCTTTGATGCTTGAAATCAAGGAAGCTATCTCAACCATTTGTTCCACTTAAAACTTAACAAGAAGAGGCCCTGATGGAAACTCAAGGGGTCATTAAGGGTTTTTGGCATATCCCGAATGGACCTATCCAAGGGCTAAAGCTAAAAGGATTAGGGAGGCTCTCTGATGAGAAAAATATTTTTCCATTTAATTCCCTCTCATACTCTACCTCTTAGGACGCTAATTGAGTTGGATTTAGCGAACTGGCCTTGTGTTGAGATTTGGTCATGATTTGAAACTTAATTGAATTAATTGCTTAACATTGAATTTTTAACACTATTTCAGGTTTTGGCCTATAATTTGAGTTCAAATGTCAAATTGAGTCAATCTTTATATGGTTGGAAAGCTGAGAGAAAGCTCTATAACTTTCATGTTGAGGCCAGAGCTTAGTTCTACCATTTGGAGTCTCAAAATTTTCTATGAATTTGCCCTAGTGTTTTTGTCCAGCTTGACTTTGTAATAATAATTGGACCATAATTGAAGTTTCAATGGGTCAAATGAGCTTAAACCAAGGCCTAGAGGTTCCTAAGGTCTAGTCTAATGATGACAAGCCTTAAACTTAATGAAACTATGTAGTTTTCAAGGTCAGCACAGAGGCTGAAGTCAAACCACCATTTCACTTTGTGAAGGACTGGTTTTGTGTCTGGATTTGTAAATATAGTTTAGAGGCTTCAATTGTAACCTAGGCCTTCTATTTTGGTTAGATTGTTTAGTGTTTTTTTGGACATGGTTGTGTTATGAGTCCAACATATTTTTGTTTAGTGATAGCTATTTGGGAAGGCATGTTTTGCTTAGAATTCAAATTACACATTTTATGAAAAATTGAAGAGTTATCTTCTTGGAGAAGCTTTCTCTATTAGGGTTCTTGAGTGAACTAGAGACTTATCAAAGAGATTTCTCTTTGTGATGTCAAATCCATCACTTATGACTCCCCTTCTTCTATATTTTGGAGTGTGGCAATAATATCCTTCTTTTTATTTCATCTTTGTTACTGAATTTTTGGAGGATCCACGAGCATCTCAATGGGAGATGACATCAATTTAGTATGAGAGCTTTGGGTCTCCAAATTTCAAGTTTAACTTCATTTCCTCTTGTTGAATCTTTGGTTTTTTTCTTGAACATTTTCTTATTGTTTCTGCCTTATTTTTGTCTCAATTACATTGTTGTCTTCCTTGCTGAATTGAGTCTAATATTGCTTCATTTTATTGCTTTAATTCTGCTTGTTTGCTATTCAATTTTTTACTGGAAACCACTTGCTATTTGGGCATGAATTGACTGTAATTTTGCAGAAAATTTTTATGTATTCACTTTGTCTACCAAGCGTTTGGTCATTGGTTTGTTTTGGTTTAAAATTTTCTGCTCATTTTGTGTCAATCACTATTGAATTTTCTTGCTATTTGGTGTGCCATTCTGCTAAAATTCTGCATAATTTTGTAGAATTTTTGCTTCTTGTTTTGGTGCACATCAAGTGTTTGTTAGTTGGTTTGAGTTTCCTTTGCATTACTTTTGTGTATCCATTGGTGTGGAACTGAATTGCACTTAAATTTAGTGTTGTTTAGAGCCATTTGCTCAATTTTTCATCAACTTTTTGTGTGAAAATTGTTATCCCTTGTTTCAGTTTAGTTGCTATCCAATTTCCCCTACTTTGGCCAAAACGTTTTGCTACATTTTCTCTAAAATTTTGCTATTGTCCAAGCTTAAAATTGATTGTGTTTTATGCCAAAAATATCTTACTATTGAGTACACTTATTGGAAATTGTTTTAAACCAATTGTGATTGATTAAAATTGATTATTGGCTGCTCAATTTGGTTGATACAAGTGCTGAAAAAAAATTTAGACAGTAAGTTATATGATAGGAGAACACAAAAGAAAGAAAGGAAATATTAGTGGAAAAACAAAAGTAAAAGAAAATTGTGACAAAAGAAAACAAAGTGTGAAAGAAACAAAAGGTGAAAAGAAAAAAAGTGTGAAAGAACAAGAGAAAAAGGAAAGTAGAAAAGAAAGAAACAAGTATTATCTTGAATCTTTGGAAACAAAAAAAAAATCTACAAGTTTGAGCTCCATTCAATCCACAAAGAATTGGTTCCTTTTGAATCAGCTTACATTATATTCAATTTGAATGTATTTTTTAGATGCATAATTATTTTTTATAGCTTAGAAAGTATAGTTTGGACTTCATTTTCTTTATCATTTGAATTTTGCTACAACTTTCGGTCACCCAAAAATTTTCTTGCCAAAAATGACTCTTCTTTATGTGCTGTCTAATTTTGATTTCTTTTGTTGCTTCCTTACCCTTTGTAATTGTTGGTTCATGCCATTTTGGAATTATTGGATTGTTGTTTGATAGAGACTACCACATAGCTATCTCTTGTGATCTTGTCTCTTTAGTTCTTATAGAACCTTAAAGAGGGAAGGTAAGAGTGGAAAAAGGCAATTGAGTGTGTGAGCTCATTTGAAGGGAAAAACCTAAATCTAGACGGCAAACACTAGTAGAGTATCTCAAACACAAGTAAGGAAAGTGTTGGTGAGGAACCTATTTTTTTCTAACATTTTTCTTGCAAATTATTACTTATTTAAAGATGGTGGATGGTAGTAGTTCTCAAAATAATGAAATCATATTCACCTTGAGAGCCATGCAACAACAATTTGAAAGGGTGAATATGAAACTTGATGAAGTTGGTGAGAGACTCACAAGAGTTCAAAATAGAAGAAATCCCCATGAGAGAAGAGATAGAAGATAAAATCATCATCATGATAGCAATGAGGGTACATTGAGAGGTGAGGATGATGGAGAGCAATCCACTTCTTTTTATGAAATCGAAAAGAGTGAGAGGAGGGGTGATAAAAGAAATGTAAGAAGAAGAAATGAGAGGCCAAGAAAAGAAAGAGTTGACTCTAGCCTTCAAACATAAAGATGCAAATTCCTCCATTCCATGGGAAAAATGATTTGGAAGTTTATCTAGAGTGGGAAAAGAAGGTTGAATTGATGTTTGATTGTCGCAACTACTCCAAAGAAAAGAAGGTAAAGCTTGCAATTGTTGAATTCATGGATTATGCTATCATATGTTGGGATCAACTAGTCCAAAGTAAAAAGAGATATCATGAAAGACCTATTTCTACTTGGGATGAGTTGAAGACTATCATGAGGAAGAGATTCATTCCTGATCACTACTATAGAGAATTATATCAAAAACTCCAAGGTCTCACACAAGGTTCCAGACGTGTTGAAAATTACCGCAAGGAGATGGAAGTGTCCATGATAAGAGTTAATATGGAGAAGGATAGAGAAGAAACAATGGCTTGGTTTCTCCATGGCTTAAATTGTGACATTGCAAATTTAGTAGAGCTACAACATCATGTGGAATTAGAAGACATGGTACACATGGCTATGAAAGTAGAGAGGTAATTAAAGAGGAGGAATTCTTCCAAATATGGACATCAGCCCAACGCTTCATGGATGCCTAATTGGGAGAAGAAACATGAGCCAAAAGATGACAAATACTCCAAAAGGCCCATGACAAAAATTTTTCCTAAGGCCAAAGGAGAAGACCCTAAGGACAAAGGCAAGGTTGAAGCACCACAAATACAAAGAAACATCAAATACTTCAAGTGTCTTGGCCATGGTCACTTTGCTTATGAATGCCCTAAAAAAAGAGTCATGCTAGTGAACGGGAATGGGGAGATTGAGTTCGCAAGTGAACATAAAAAGAAAAAAAAGAAAAAAAAGAGGAAGAATCTAACTCTAGTGGAGGGAAGAGTAGTGAAGGAGTAGAGCATGCAGTTGAAGGAGAAGCTTTAGCAGTGAGAAAAGTTTTAAATGTTCAAGCCAAAGAAGAAAATAAGGAGCAAAGAGAGAACATGTTCCATACAAGATATCATGTAAAGGGTAAAGTGTACAATCTTATTATTGATAGGGGGAGTTGTGCCAATGTGGCTAGCACAGTCATGGTGGAAATATTGGGCTTGCCTACCTTGAATCATCCCATACCTTAAAAATTACAATGGTTGAATGATAGTGGTGAGGTGAAGGTGACAAGACAAGATCGAGTGGTCTCCATTGGAAGGTACCAAGATAAGATTCTTTGTGATATTGTTCCTATAAAAGTGGCTCACTTGTTATTAGCCAGGCCATTGCAATTTGATAGACATGTGACTCATGATGGCTTCCTTAGTAGTTATAGCTTTGTTAAAGGCAACAAATAGGTTACTATTTTACCTTTAACCCCAAAACAAGTATTTGAAGAATAATAGAAAAACAAGAAAAATAAAAAGAAAGTGTGTGAAGAACAAGAGAGTGAGAATGAAAAAAAAAATTGACAGAAAAATCAAGGTAAGGCAAAAGAAATTGAGTGTCTTTGTTAAGGCTAGTGATGAAAGGCATGCTTTCTATGCTAATCAGCCTACACTAGTCCTTTTATGCAAAGGAGCCTATGTGAATACTAACCATGAAAATGTTATTTTGCCTAGTACTTTTGATTATGTTTTCCAGGAAGTTGAAGAAGTGGGAAATCAATTTGACTTCATTCTTGGAGCTCCTAAACCCAATTGGCCAGGTTATAAACAAGTTGTTATATGGATTTCCTAGAAGAATATTTTATATCGATTAAGGCCCAATCGGGGGCCCGGTTGGACCAGTGGACATCCCAGAAGAAGTTCAAGGTCGATGAGTAAGGATCTCAGACCGCCTGGTGCGGGTAAGAGGCATCTCGCATCTCTCAGGGCGAAAGAGCATACCTCACTGAGGAGACTTACGACCCTTCAGCGAGAGGACCTATGACCTTCAAAGAAGATGACCAGGAGTGAGTGGTGAAGCTAACTAGGACCAGCATCTCGTTCAACTTATAGTTCGCCCATTTGCAATGGCTACTTGTACAGAATCCAATCAGCAACCTGATGCATCCCTCCTTGTTGATGGTTTCAACCCCAAACTTATACATCAACTGCCCGGAAGTCTAACAATGATTTGCCTAGCATTAATTGTTCGGTGCCAAGCATTAAATGTTTAGAGTGGCAGAGGTAATTTTTTTTATAATTCGCAAAGTTACATTTGTAGCCCTTCTCCCTCCTATAAATAAGAGGAGGAGGCCACCATGTAAGGGGGATACATGCAGAAACTCTACCAACATATATTGTGAGTACTATTCATTAGGGAAGGTTCCATTGTTGTATGCTTATTCTATAAAATCAATCTTCCAGAAATATAAGAGAATAACCGTGGACGTAGGGGCCAAACTGGCTTTAGCCGAACCATGTTAAACCACTATTGTCGCTACTTTTTCCCTTTCTCGCACTACTTCCTTTTTTACCTTCCTTTTTTATTATATCAAGCTTGCAGTAAGGGGTAACATTGAACTTAATTAGTTAACCGGATTTTGGTGTTAACATTTTGGCACTAGAGGAAAGGCCCCCACTGCGTACTCTTTGTGCTCCCTGATAAATTGTCTTGAATACGATGGCAAAAGGAAAGGCTACTAGAGGCATGGAAATCTCAACCAGCCAATTTGAAGGCCAAACACGATGACAGGACACAGCCATCCCTATGACGGACACCGGCACTGGTGCGACTACTCCTACTTAACACCAACCCACAACCCAAGAGACTCGTGAGGTTCAGGACTAGTGACAGCACCAAGAGGTGCTTAACTAGTGCGAAGAAGCACTGGAAAATGCATTGAAGGAATTGGCCGATATGGTCAAAATGTTGGCACAAACTCGTGCCGAAGACACGCAAAGATAGGATGAAGTGACCGCACTTGGGGGCAAACAATCTCGGCCAGGACCCCAACATGGAGAACAAGTCAGGGTTGAACGCTACCGAACCGGCTCATTACACTTGTCTAACTTGCAACAAAGATCCAAGAACCATCAGGATCGACAGGATGAAAAGGATGATTCTTAATACGTGAGCTCACACAAAAGCAAGGACTGGTGAGAAATCGACAGCGAGCAGGAAACCGATCATGACTCATCTAATAATGGGCATAATAAGGGCCATAAAACTCTAGATCGAGATTCTCACGATAGGTAAAAAAAAAAAGAAGTATAAGGACCACAAGCCGACGACCCAAGTCCTGAGACCTTGTGGTCAAAGAATTGCTCTAAAGAATGGAACAACTAGAGAAGAATTCAGCATTCCAAGGGAACTAAGAATCGCATGAAGAGAGAACTCCATTCTCTCGCTAGATCGAGACGGAGTTACTTCCATGCAGGTTCAAAATTCCAAGCATTCCCCTCTATAATGGGGATAGCGACCTTTACAACCACCTATACACCATAACATCCAAATGGAGTTACAAACATCCAACCCACTGGTGAAATGCCGAGTTTTCCCTGTAACAATCGGGGAGATACCGCGGGCATGGTTTAGAAGCCTCCCAGCTCATAGCATAAGGAGTTAGGAGGAGTGCCAAAATAGGTTCCTCGATCAATAGAAGGTGCTAAAAAGGTAGCTCGCCCCCTCCTACCATTTGGCTACGGTCTTTTAATGAAAGGACGAACCTCTGAAGGACTATATCACTAGGTTCTGACAAGAAGTCAGTGGTGTTGACAATCCATCTGTTGAGAGCGTCCTTATGGTGATATCAGTTGGACTCCAAAAGGACAAAAAATTATATGAGGATATACACAAGTCTCCTGTCAAAAGCCTCAGTGAATTTTACGAACGAACCACCAAAGAGATCTGATGGGAGGAAACTTTTGGCCTGAAGAAAAAGAATAAGAAAGAGGAAGCAGGGACCTCAAACCTAGGCAGGAAATGGAGTGGGGGTGAGAATAAGGATGACCGTAAAAGGGGTATCAGGGACCAAGATATGAAGAGAGCTTGAGGTGAATAATCCCAATACCAGTGCTGACATGATACCTACACTGTCCTATCAGATACCCCAAACAAAATCTACATGATCGAAAAGGATAATGAAGATTTTGACAGACCTAGGCCAATAAAAATCCCAATTGAAAAGAGGAACCATAACAAATTTTGTACCTACCACAGTGAGGTTAGGCACAACACGTCAAACTGTTGGGCGCTAAATAACGTTATCGAAGATCTCATAAAAAAGGGCCGCCTGAGAGACTACATGATGAGACCTCAAGGCCAATGACCCCCACGCCCTCATCAACCTACGCCGCAGTGCCACGAGACTCCAGAGCACGAGGAAGTGCCATCTATGAGGACCATATTTATAATACATGATGGACCCTATATAGCCGGCACTTCAAACCGATCACGTGAACACTATGTGCGAGCGGCAGGATGTGTCCTCTTGATGAGTCATGTCGAGGGTGACAGACTCGCCAAGAAAGCCAAGGTATCCCCTGAAAACATTTCTTTCATGAAAGAAGATTTGCAAGGTGTCCACTACCCCCACAACGATGCCATAGTTATCCGAGCCAAAATTAGCAATGCTGATGTAAAGAGGATCATGGTGGATACCGGGAGTTCTGTAAATGTGATGTACAAGGGATGCTTTGATCAGATGGGAATGAACAAGGATCAGCTAGACCCATCACCCGAGCCCCTCCATGGCTTCACTGGAGATGGGGTAGTTCCAACGGGACAGATCAAGCTCCCTCTTACCCCGAGAAATCATAGCAAATGAGTAACCATCATGGCGGATTTCTTGGTTATAGATTGCCCATCAGCTTACAATGTGGTACTGGGATGACTTGCCATGAACAATCTCGACATGGCAATGTCGACCAGAGCGTTGATAGTCAAGTTCTTGACCCCAGGTGAAATTGGGCACATGCACAGAGAGCAGCAAATGGCCCGACATTGCTACTAGGAGGAGGTCAAACTCAGTGTCCAAGGGAAGAAAGTGAACATTGTGTCAAGTGGAGAGCCCTGAGCAACGAGCGAGAGGGAAGTCAACGACAACTTAGACCCTCAAGAGGTGGACGTTGAACGATCCATTGGGCCTGTCGAGGAGCTGGAAGATATGCAAGTTAGCAAGGTGGATGAACGGAGATGCCTCAAATTGGGGAAATGCTTACCGCCTGATATAAAGGTGCCACTAGTGGACTTCCTTAAAGCAAACATAGATGTCTTTGCCTGGAATCATAAGGATATGGAGGGAATCAACCCGGATATAATGTCACACCGACTGAACGTTGATCCTTGGGCCAAACTAGTTTTTCAAAAGAGGAGGCCAATGACCACTGAGTGATACGAGGTGCTTAAGGAAGAGGTGGATAAACTCCTAATAAATAATTTCATACGTGAGGCACGATACCCCACTTGGGTAGTGAACCATGTACTAGTCAAAAAGAAAAATAGGAAGTGGAGGACGTGCATTAATTTTACCGATCTCAACAAGGCGTGCCTTAAAGATAGTTTTCCTCTGCCAAGGATAGATCAACTCGTGGATGCCACGGCCGAACACTAACTACTCAGCTTTATGGATGCAAACTCAGGGATATAACTAGATTCCAATGGCCGAACAGGACGAGGAACATACCTCATTTATCACCTACCATAGACTATACTGTTACAAAGTTATGCCCTTCAAACTCAAAAACACTGGGGCAACTTATCAATAGCTAGTGAACATGATGTTCCAAGAACAAATCGACAAGACTATGGAGGTATATGTGGATGACATGCTAGTGAAATCTAAATGGCTCGCTGATCACATTCGTAACCTTGATGATATGTTCCTGACTTTGAGAAGATACTGGATGAAGCTCAATCCACACAAATGTGCATTCAGGGTAGCTTCAGGCAAATTCCTAGGCTTTATAGTGAACAATAGGGGGATTGAAACAAACCCAGAGAAAATCAGAGCACTGCTCGACATGCGTTCTCCCGCGAGACTGAAAGACGTCCAGAGTTTAAACGACCAGGTTGCTGCTCTCAGCAGGTTCATCTCCAAATCAACGGATAAGTGTGTCCCCTTCTTTGACATCCTCAAGAGGGCCAAAAAGTTTGAATGGACCCCTGAATGCGAGGTCACATTCCAAAAGCTCAAGACATATCTCGGGCAGGCACCCCTCCTTTCCAAACCTAAGGAGGGCAAAAAACTAATTATATATCTGGGTGTATCTCAGTATCCCTTGAGCGTGGCACTTACACAAGAAGAAGAGGGGATCCAACTCCCCATCTACTACGTGAGCAAGAGACTTTTGGATACGAAGGCTAGATATTCACCCATGGAAAAACTCACGTATTGCTTGGTTATCGCCTCGAGGAAACTACGACCCTATTTCCAAGCCCACAGCATCAGGGTCCTCACTCAGTTCCCCCTAAGACAAGTCCTATAGAAGACAGATGCCTCGGGATAGTTACTCAAATGGGCGATCAAACTCGCGCAATTTGATATTGAATACAAGCCCAAAATAGCCATTAAGGGCCAAGCGTTGGCTGATTTCATTGCCAAATTTATGGGTCCTATGCAAAGCGAGGTGGAAGTCCTAAAGGCCTCGTGGTGGGAGATGTTTGTTGACGGATCATCTTGTGGTCAAAAGGCTGAGGCAAGAATGCTTCTTATTAGTTTGGAGGGACATAAGATCTTTAGTGCCTTGAGGTAGGCTTTCAGGTTACGAACAACGAGGTTGAGTATGAAGCCTTGTTGGCGGGATTGTGACTGGCTAAAGAGGTGCACGCCGAAAGAATAAAAATCCATAGTGATTCACAGCTAATTGTTTGTCAAATAAGGAGTGAATACCAGGCATGGGGGGAGAGAATAGTGAGGTATCTTCAGAAGGTCCATGAATTGCTAGGCTCCTTCTAACAATTTGAAGTCACACAGATCTCGCGAGCCCAGAACATGCACACGGACACTTTAGTTCTCTTGTCTACCACCAAACTCTTGGATGAGCCCGATCATAGACTACCTACAGAACGAGAAGATACCAGAAGATAGACTCAAAGCACAATGACTACGAGCCTGAGCCTCTAGATATTGCGTCTACGGTGACACACTCTACAAGAGGGGGTTCACAACCCCACTTCTAAGATGCATAGATGGCGGATATTATGATACTGTCTTAGAAGAGATTCATTCAAGACACTATGAAAACCATGCTGGGGGGCTCTCCTTGGCGCAAAAAGCCCTTTGACAAGGATTTTACTAGCTGACGATGAGGCAGGATGCTATTGACCTCGTCAAAAGATGCGACAAGTGTCAAAGATTCTTGAAAGTGCCACGAGCTCCTCTAGCCTACCTAAAGCAGATGATAAGTCTATGGCCATTTGCGATATGGGGGATGCATATGATCAGGCCACTTCCTAAGGCACGTGAAAACTGTAAATATGCAGTAGTAGCGGTAGACTATTTCACTAAATGGGTGGAGGCAAAGGAACTCGTCGAGATCTCGTCTTCCAAGATTGAGAAGTTCATTTGGAACAACATCATTTGTAGGTTCGGGGTCCCGCAACAGATCGTCACTGATAATGGGACCCAGTTCACCAACAAGCAATTCATCAGATTCTATGAAGACTTCAAGATCATTAAGAGTTTCACGACCGTAGATCACCTGGAAGCCGACAGGCATGTAGAAGCCGTTAGTAAGATTATCAAAAGGATTTTGAAAACCAAGTTAGAGGCTAGAAAAGGAGCCTGGGTAGATGAATTACAATCAGTACTATGGGCCTATAGGACCACTCCTAACAGCTTCACGGGGGAAACCCCTTTTTCTTTGGTACATGGGTGTGAGGCAATGATTCCCGTAGAACATGAGGTCGCTATGTAGAGGAGAATCACCTTTAATTTGGAAGACAATGGCCAACTGCTCGCTGTGAACTTGGATCTCTTGGAGGAAGCGAGAGAAAGGGCTAACCTTAGAGCCATAGTTCATCAGCAACAAATAGCGAGACATTATAACCACCAAGTGCAAGCTCAAAAATTTAAACCCAGAGACCTTCTTTTACGTCTTATCCTCTTAGGAGCCCGCAAACCCAGTGAAAGGACCTTAGGACCAAACTGGAAAGGATCGTATGTCATCAAGAGAGTCATGAGCGTAGAGCCTATCACCTAGCAGACATGAGCGGAGCAGAATTCCCCTGCGCCTGGAATGCTGAACACCTCCGCCATTATTATTAATAAGTGCCTCAGTACTCCACAATTGACTCGTTGAACATATGAACGTAACCCTTTGAGTTTACCTTTTTAGAATGAGGTCGAAAAATTTTATGACAAGCTACGCGCTGAGAAAGGTAACAAAAATGTATATGTTACATTATTGTTTGAATATGAGAAAGTTGTAGACAATCATATGCCAATGCAAAAGGAATAGAAAGAGTCCAGTTTCCTCATAAAATTGTGCAAGCCATTCATAGGGTTCATAGCTCATGCCAAACACATAAAAAAGTTTGAAATATACAAATCATTATAATAGGGACTCAGGGGTTGTGTCTTCAATAGGTAGTGAGTCGAGGACTAGGAGATCTGGGGCGTCAAGCACAGGAGCAACATTGGCAGCTTGAAAGTCATCTTCTCCCTACACTGTGGCCTCTACAGATGAGACGGGGGCTTTAGCACTTAGATTCTTCATCGCGGCCTGAGCCTTCCAATGAGTGACCCCCTCAATGGCCTGGGGACTGAAGAAAGAGTAGTCCAAGTCGGGATACCTCTGCCATGCCGTGTAAAGGAATGACTCGAGGATAACCTTCCTCATCTCTGTGGTTGCCTCTACCATGAGGGAAAGAATCTCCACCTCGACCTTAGTCACCTTTTCATTGGCTAGTTACAGCTCTCCCCTCAGCATCGTTGCTTCCTCAACAGAAGCCTTAGCCTGTTGCTTTATAGTTCTTGCGCTCTCTTTAGTAGCGCTAGCTACCCCATTTAGACGATGCAACTGTACCTAGGTGTCGTAGAGCTCCATCTTCACCTTATTAAGGTCAATGGTCACAAGACCCAAGTTTATCTCCATATCCTTGCAATGCTTTGTCTCACGAGATAGCACCACCTCTAATTCCCTCATTTTTCCCTCAAGTCCCTCAACTTCAGCTCGGCAAGCCTTCATCTCATTCACGATAGCTGATCTCTCCCTATCCTAACCCTCGCATTCAGAAGCGATCTTTAATAACATAAATATGCTCTGCCAAAATAGATAATAATGTCAGATTCAATAATAAATTGGATGCTTAGGATGAATAAGGGCACGTACCGAAAGACTCTACCAAACGGTGAATCCTGCCATTTTCTGAGAGGGAGGTCTTCACTCTCGATCATCGGGACCTTGCCGCCATTGCCCACGACCGTGAAAAAGTTATTGACAAGGGTCCAAGCATGCCTTTCCATCTCAGAACCAGGCTCAGCTAGTGGTTTGGTGAAGTCAACTCCTGATGGACTCGGGAAGGTTCCCCCCTCTTATTCCTGGACAACCCTCCACCTCTTTTGGGGAGGACTAAAAGAATTGGGAGGAATGACAACATTGGGAACTTTTGCCCCTTCAGGATGTGATGAGGAGGTCAGGTCCAGGAACAAAGCTTTAACAGTAGCAACGGGCTATTCTGCAGTGATCAGAGTTACTTCAACTTCTACAGTGGCTGGGGTCTCAAGAACTAGCCTCGCATCAGGGGTTGAGGGCTGATGCACGATAACAGGGGGTGAAACTACATCATGGCCTGAAGGAGCGTCGCTCTCGCTATCTGGAGAAGGCACTAGGAGAATTAAGTCTATAGTCTTCTCGTAATTGTCAAAATTCACTGGCCGAACCTCCCTCAGTTGCCGGATCCCTGTTTCGCTTGTGATGACCATATTTAGCGATTGAGCGAGCTTATGGAAATGAAGAGCGTCCTCACTAAACTTATAATCATTTTGAAGACCCACCAATGAGTGAATCGGTTGAGAATGTCCAACTCTTCAACTCTAAGTCCTGGCCACTTACCGGTACCATCTGCAAAAAATTAAACAAAAGATTAGAATTCAGAACAACAGGCTAGATTCCAAAATAAAGGCCAGAAAATATATGGACAAGCAAGTTCATCCAGACCCAGCCCACATACCTGGGACGAGAACGAAGTCAAAATTCTTAAGGTATCTTAGTGAAGGGCACAAAACATAGAACCAACAAATCTTATACTATCTCGCGTTGGATTTTCCCTTCGCACCTCCTAAGGGAGGATTTCCTTATGAGGCGTCTGCTTGGCCATAAGATAATGGAGTCCATCCTCCGAGTTAGTGCACCTAAGGTCGTATAGGTAGCAAAGGGTCCCAGGTGAAGGTGGGGGAAAGCCATTGACCTTATGCATAAGGATCAGAGAAATCAGGGTGGTATAAGAATTTGGTGTCAATTGGAAAGGGCAGAGCTTTACTTGATTTAGAAAATCAATAATAAAGGGCTGAATGGGAAATTTTAGCCCTGCAACAAGATGCGGGATACCAATAGCAATGAAGCCACAAGGAGGATGAGCGACATGAACGTTGGTAACGGGAACCATGACACTGCACCCCTTTAGAATGCGGTTCAATGCAACGATCGAAGTGACATCCCAAAGTCGTACGCAAGATCTGTGATGTTTGAACGTACAATGTTCAAGGTTCTAGCCTAACATCGCCCTCTGACCCTCTCCCAAGCATGAGGCCAGGTTAGAAGTGACCTCCCTACTGCTCAGAGTTGGAACCCAGCTTGCTAAGCATTTCTCGTATCTGAGGACGAATCCGATTCACCATCCTCACTTCTAATTAGGTGGCGGTGGCACACATGACCTGCTTCCATCTACAAAGAGAAATAAAAATTGATTAGTTCACCAAAAATGAACCATATCAAAACTCTACTGAAGATTCCCTACTCCATAGGCCATGCACACCTTACACTATCGCACCAATGAATCTCAACCTCAGTAAAAGAAAAAAAAATACACTCCAAAAGGGGAAATGAAATGGTCGGGAACCCAAACACACATGCACACACATACAAAAATTCTGGAACCTACCAATGGCACAACTATCCTACTCTAACTTAAGACTGGACATTCGAACCACTTCTATCCACTGGCATTGCCAATCTCCTAATTAAATTAGACAAATATCGAACCCCAAATCTCCTACAAAGGAAAAATAGTGCACAAGGTGCAGGAGGAAGAGGAATGTATCGTAACTATTGAAGATAGGAAGCCCAAAAAAAGTAGGGAACTATTGCAGAAATAGGAAAAGTGCAGCGGAGTCTTGCAGCAAAGGGATAGCAATGATGGCCGGAAAGACGGATGGGATGAGGATGCCCGAAGACCAAAACTTTCTCTCAAAAATGACTAAGGGAGAAAGAAAGGCTCTCTCATATCAAAAGGGGGGAGCATGCCCTTATCGTTGGATCAGAGTATATGAACAATTACCCACAATCCAATGGTCCAGGAAAATTAGCGGCCAGTAAATGATGATATTGTGTATGTGTGTCGAAAGATGAAAACCATAATTACCCGCTACCATTGGAAAACAAAAAGCCACCCGTGTAGGACAGACAAGAAAATGAAGTGATTCATTGGAATCATGTATCGTCCAATCTTGGGGGGCTGAACATACATCTTGCATCCAAGTAATGCGTCAAAAGATGTAGAATTCTTACGCGAGCCATGTCCAAGTAATGTGCTCAACCCACATAGAATTCTTGCACAGAACGACCTCGCATCCAAGTAATGCATCGTGCGACATAGAATTCTTGTGCAGGTTAGGGGGCTAAACATACATCTCATGTCTAAGTAATGCATTAAAAGATGTAGAATTCTTGCGCAAGCCGTGTCCAAGTAATGTGCTTGCCCCGCACAGAACTCTTGTGTTGTACGACCTCGCGTCCAAGTAATGTGCTGGCCACACAGAATTCTTGCACAGGTCAGGGGGCTAAACATACATCTCGCATCCAAGTAATGCGATAAAAGATGTAGAATTCTTGCACGAGCCGTATCCAAGTAATGTACTCACCCCGTATAGAATTCTTGTGTGGAACGACCTCACGTCCAAGTAATGCATTATGCGATGTAGAATTCTTGCACAGGTTGGGGGGCTGAACATACATCTCATGTCCAAGTAATGCGTCAAAAGACATAGAATTCTTGTGTGAGCTGTGTCTAAGTAATGTGCTTGCCCTGTATAGAATTCTTATGCAGAACGACCTCGTGTCCAAGTAATGCATCGTGCGACGTAGAATTCTTATGCAAGTCAGGGGCTGAACATACATTTCATGTCCAAGTAATGCATTAAAAGATGTAGAATTCTTGTGCGAGCCATGTCCAAATAATATGCTCAACCCATACAGAATTCTTGTGCGGAATGACCTCGTGTCCAAGTAATGCGCTAGTCATGCATAGAATTCTTACTTGAGACAACATACCCTGATTGATAATACAGCATTTCTGCAAATATGAATCGCAACGTCCATAGCAACTGGATCTAAGATCTATATGGAATCTCCCAGAAACCATGAGGAGAAAATGTGCTAGGAAATCATATGCAACAAACTACCCATGACTTCGAAATAGCTCATGTCCCAGGAAGACTTCTACGAAGGCCTAGCCTTAAGGGAACAGAGTACCCAATCAAGGCATCCATCAGACTGCCCACATTCATTAAAAGGCCCAAGGAATACTCAACTGATTCAGGTTCAAATGGCCTATGAATAATGAAAGCTGTCGCATTAATGGTGAAAATAGCGCAATGGAAGAAAAGGCATAACCAGATGCATTGGGAGCTAAAAAAAAGGAGAGAGAGGGAAAGATGGCACCCCAGATTGAATCATCTCGTAAAATAATCTGATCATTTATTTGCAACTCCCAGCCCATGAAACGAAATGAGAGTTGGGGGGCTTATGTTATATGGATTTGTCGGAAGAATATTTATATCAATTAAGGCCCAGTTAAGGGCCCAGTTGGACTAGTGGACATCCCAGAAGAAGTCCAAGGTCACTGAGTAAGGATCCTAGACCACCTGGCGGGGGTAAGAGGCATCTTGCATCTCCTAGGGTGAAAGAGCATACCTCATTGAGGAGACTTATGACCCTTTAGTGAGGGGACCTATGACCTTCAAAGAAGATGACCGGGAGCGAATGGTGAAGTTGACTAGGACCAGCATCTCGTTCAACTTATAGTTTGCCCATCCATAATGGCTACTCATATGGAATCCAATTAGCAACCCAATGCATCTCCTCCTTATTAACGATTCTGCTTCCAAACTTATACATCAACCACCCGGAAGTTCGACAGTGATTTGCCTCGTATTAATTGTTCGGTGCCAAGCATTAAATGTCTGGAGCGACGGAGGTAATCATTTTCATAATTCATAAAATTACATTTGTAGCCCTTCTCCCTTCTATAAATAAGAGGAGGAGGCCACCATGTAAGGGGGATACATGCAGAAACTCTACCAACATATATTGTGAGTACTGTTCATTAGGGAAAGGTACCATTGTTGTATGCTTATTCTGTAAAATCAATCTTCCAAAAATATAAGAGAATAACCATGGACATAGGGGCCAAACTAGCTTTAGCCAAACCACGTTAAACCACTGTTGTCACTACTTTTTCCCTTTTTCATGCTACTTCCTTTTTTACCTTCCTTTTTTATCGTATCAAGCTTGCAGTTAGGGGTAACACTGAACTCAATTAGTTGATCGGATTTTGGTGTCAACACAAGTGGAAGAGATTATGACAAAGGAATTTTTTAGAAAAAGCATGAGTCCTTTAATATTAGTGCTTCCTTTCATATTTCTAATCTTTCTCTTTTTATTGTAGCCTTCAAGATTCGAGGTTGAATCTTTTCAAAGAGAAGGGGGATGATGAAAACTCAAAGGGTCATCAAGGGGCCTTTTGCACATCCCTGGATGGACCTATACCAAGGACAAAAGCCAAGAAAATTAGTGAGGTAGTCTAATGAGCAAAATATTTTCCTATTTAATTCCCTCTCATAATCTGCCTCTTAGGATGTTAATTGAGTTTAATTTAATGAATTGGCCTTGTGTTGAGATTTGGTCATGATTTGGAGCTTAATTGAATTAATTGCTTAATCCATGATTTTTAATATTGTTTCAAGTTTTAGACTATAACTTGAGCTCCAGATGTCATCGATCTTTATATGGTTGGATAGCTAAGAGAAAGCTTTACAGCCTTCATGTTAAAGCTAGAGCCCAGTTCTATCATTTGGAGTCTCAAAATTTGTTGTGAAATCACCTTAATGTTTCCATCTAGATTGACTTTATCACAATTATTGGATCATAACTAAAGCTTTAATGGGTCAAATGAGGTCAAACCAAAGTCCAGAGATCCCTAAGGTCTAGCCTAATAATGCCAAACCTTAAACTTAATGAAACTACATAGTTTTAAAGGTTAACATAGAGGCTAAAATCAAACCAGCATTTTACTCTACAGAGGATTGGTTTTGTGTTTGGATTTGTAAATATAGTTTAGATGCTTCAGTTGTAACTTAAGCCTTTTATTTTTGGAGGATCCATGGGCATCTCAATGGGAGATCACATCAAACCCTTCCATTTGAAGAGCAATTATTTTATCAAAATAGTTCATTCATGTTTGCTGTTGAGATAGCCAATCCATTCCCAGAATTATATCATAATCTATTATATGTAGCAAAATTAAACTTTTCAACCTCAAGCAACCACATATAGTCATAAGACAAGCTCTAAGCATATGCATAACTATTAGAGCTTTACCAACAGTAGTCATTATAGTTAAAAGTGATTCTAGTAAACAACAAGGTTTATTTAATAGCAAATTTCTTAGAAATGAAAGAATAGGTAGCTCCAAAGTCAAATTACTAGTATAAAGATGCCTTAAAGACAATTGCTGTAATGGCATGGATACTACATATCTTAGCATATTTAATAAAACATTATGTTTTGGCCTCTTTATCAATTTAGTCTTATATATATATTTGATATATATATACTATCTTAGATAAAGTCCTTGAAAATATAATTGTGTATAAACAAATTACAATGGAGATTGTAATTATGAGATCATTTATACATATAATTATAATTTCTAAATATTGTTGATTGTGGAATAATTAAGAAAATAACATATCAATTATTCATGAGTAAACCAGCATATATTATGTCATATTCTTTGAAAGAATGCAATGATCTCATTCATTATTTGTTATGGAGATTTTTAGACAAACATATGGGTATTGTTATGGAATATATGGAGGGATTGACCCTCCATGAGAAATCACATGGATTGTTAACATGTGTCAATGGGTTTCTCATGTGAAAGGTGATGTAAGTGAGCCTTAAACTTGAGATCAACATAGTTTTTTAAGTATAGAGTTGTGTATTTTAATTTTATTTGTACTCTTAAAGAGTAGATATGAATAATTTTAGGTGCAACATGAAGTATATGAAAATAATGATTGATCAAGATGGAATTTGTCCTTCTTACTAACAAGGAAAGATATTCAAAAAGATGTTCTAGCACTTGTGCTATGATTAAAATCATAGGTCTATGTATTGATAATAAATAAAAGAAGTTTCATGTATAATCAATTAATGATACATAAAAGAAGTTTTATGTATGAATGATTGTGAGATAGCACATGGTCAAGCATACACCAAACATTGGATGTTTTTAGGTTTGACACTTGAACCATGCCCTAAATCCAATTTGAATATCAAGAGATTTACACATTAACAGCTTATCAAAAAAGGTTTTGATTTCCTCAGATCTATTCCTGAAATTTGGGTTATCATGATGCTTTGCTAGAAGCCAATCTTATTCTATGAATTTTTTTGAAAAATTTAGGGAAATTATGTTTGACTTGAAAGGAATTTTAATTCAATTAAGCTTATGGAAGCTTGTAAATGAATTCATTGCCAACATGCATGAAAACCTAATGGGTCACTCACAATAGAATCTCTCGGATCCAAAGTCAAAGAAAAAGTTAGAATGCATAATGTTATGAATTCAAGAGTTAGGTGAACATCTTAGAAATCTAAAATGATTAATTAAGTGTTTTAATGTGATTAGAAGTGTTAATTTATCAAAGATTTAATAATTCTAATAGAGATTACAATTATCAAATAGTAGTAAATTTCTATAGTTGATATGTAAATGTTTAAGAACATTCATATTACCACTGGAGTTGATATTTAAGTGTTTGGGCTTGTTGGACACCAAAGAGGGAGCATTAGGTTAAGGAGTGTGGACTCCTTAGGCCAAAGGGGCTGCACGACACTTTGAGTATTGGACACAAAACTTTAAGTGGAAGGCACAAGCAAAGCACAACCCTAGATTGTGCATCACTCATAATGCCTCCCTACTCTTGCTTGTGCTTCAAACTCCTCTATTTAAGGAGGAGAGAAGCCAAAATGAAAAATAACAATATCATTTAGCCCTACCACATGTGTTGTATGCCAACACTCTCTATGATATCAATTCTCATCTCCTATTCACATTCAAACATTAATCTTGCCCTAGTGAATTGTGATTCCTTAGAGAGCTAGCATCTCTTAAGTTGAGTAGTTGAATTTCCTACTTTACCGATTGCCTGAACTTGGTGAAGGCTTTAAATCAACTTGGTTTGTGTGAATCACCATTGGTGTTGGAGATCAAATCTGAAGGAGTTGTCTAAACATAATCTAAAAAAGTTGATCATATGGCTTGTTCTTGGAAATACTTAAAGATCAAATTTAGATTTGAAGATTAAGGATTCTATGAGCAACTCTCAAGAAGGTATAATTTAAATTACTACTTTAAGGTTTATTTGTACTATACCTTGTTTTAAGAATTAATATGCAAACAACATGATTGGGTTTGGAAAAATTTTTGAATATTCATTGTGATACTTAATGCATATGATTGGCATATTTGGTATGCTTAGATTTGATTTTCCTAACACAAATAACACCCAAGCTTGTAAATCATCTACCATCAAGGTACATATCACAACTATATTTGATGCATATGCCTCTTATCAAATCAATGTGTAGACTCTGGCTAGACCTTCAATTGTACCTTTCCCCTAATTATCTCTACCATATCCTCTACCAATCATAGTTGGAGCTCTTATAGAAGCTGTAGATGGCGTTGCTATTCCATTTTGAGGCCAAACTTGATAGTTAGCACCATAACCAAAAAGATTCACTAGACACTCCCTTGCCCTATGTCCCAATTGTTCACATCTGAAGCAAACATTGTTGTCTCTATTGCATGGACTATTATGTTAGTTATTACAACAATTGCATTGTGGCCTACTTGTTGGGTTTCCTTGGCCATAGGGGCAGCCAAGGGTTGAGAATTTCAAAAATTTCTTCTCCCCTTTGGCTAAGGAAACTCCCATAGATCC
>JANHAO010006216.1:0-21645 GCA_026873985.1 Saraca asoca
TATATTATTTAATATTAATTAATATTTATATTAAATTAATATTTTTAATATAAATAATTAATTTATATAAAATTATGTAAAATTACTATTTTTAATGTAATATTAATTAATTAAAATATTAATTAATTTAATATTTTATATAATAATTAATATAATTATTTATATAAAATAATTAATTTTTTATAATATTATTTAATATATTAATATATATTAATATTAATTTAATATATTAATTTTTAATATATAAATATACATTATATTAAATATTAATATTATTAACATATTAAAATAAATTAATTTATATTAATATTTAATTTTTTAATAATAATTTAGTCTTTCTATATACATTTTCTTTCTACTCTTTTAGTTTATTCTCATATCAAAAAATACATATCACCTTAATTATTTTCATGACATATCAAATAAAGTAATAAAATTCTATTCTCCTTTTTATTTTTACTTTCTTCCTCTTTTCATTCCCGCTTTCTTTCATTTCACCCAACTAAATACTATCAAACAGAGGAAGAGGAACACTCAAAATGAGCGACGACTTCGTTTTTGTTATAATAAATAATTAGTGTGATTAAAAGAAAAAGAAAGGAAAAGTTGTGAAGAATATGAAAGGAGAAATTAAATCATATGAATTGTTTGATATGAGGATGGGGAGAGTGACATCACAATTAAAAAGTTACTATTACCCGAAAGCGAACAATTGAAAGATACATTAACAATGGGAAGAGCCAAAATGCAAATGTAAATCTATATTCAACTTTTCTTACCCAATTCTCCTATTGGACCAAAGCTGCTTGACATTTGAAAATATCACTTCAACCAATAATAATAAATAAGTAGGCTGATAGCTTGTAATTACATATAACCCTCCAATTTCCCTACTTGGTTTGCATATATATATTTTTGGTTTAAATTTAGTTAAATTGCAACTAAAATAAAAGGTAAGGCTAGAAATATAACTAAAATGAAAGATTCTAATAATAATTCATAAGGAAAAAAAATTAAATTGAAGGAAAACATCAAAATATGAGTCACTACTTGCATTTCATCCTTCTCTTTCCTTTGCTTCCACCATTTTTCAATTTAATCATTCACATGTATTCTACATTTTTTGAATTTGAATTTTTTTTCCTCTTTTTGTTATATTTTTATATATAGTAGGAATCGCAATATTTCTTATATCTATCTTGATAGAAAAATAAAAAAAAAAAAAACTTTGATTATTTTGTAAAGAAGAAAAAATTAAACCAAATTATACAGTTAAAATTTACCCTTCTTTTTTCAAACGACGAGTAACCCCACTCACCTCCTTAGTGCATTTTAGTCCAACTGGCTTTTCTTCACCTTCTATCTGTCTCTTGTCGTGGTTTTCATTTCTCTGCTAACAACAAAACAAGCAAACCCAGCACTTTACAAAGGTTTCATCTCCAGATCGAGACTTTCAGAATCCAAGTTTATTCCTCCTGTGCTCAGATAGATACCCAATTGGCTTCTAATAAACATTCGACATGGAACGGATCGTTGGAGGCAAATACAAGCTCGGCCGTAAGATCGGAAGCGGATCCTTCGGGGAAATTTACCTTGGTCTGCTTTTTATACGTTCTTCAATTGATTATAGAATTTAATTACGGCTAACTGTTTACTGATTTTTCTTGGTCAAATTTTGCTTTTTTGTTTTTGCTGCAGCTACTCATATTGATACGTTCGAGATCGTCGCTGTAAAGATCGTAAGCTTCGGATAATTGCTCTTTTCACGTGGATGGGGTTTATGAATTTGTTCGGTTGTGTAATTTTTTGCTGGGTCTGTTTGTAGTCAATTTAAGGGTCTGGTTGTCCTCTACGCATGCCTATTCAATTTAGTGTGTATTGTGAACCTTGCTGGTGTGATTTATAATCACAGATTGGTGGCAACTTTAGGATATTGAGCTATTGGACTTGAAGATATTTACTTTTTTTTTTTTGGGGGTTGTTGTAGGAGAACTGCAGAACGAAGCATCCGCAGCTGCTTTATGAGGCAAAACTATACAATATTCTTCAAGGAGGAAGTATGCGTTTTTTCCGTGTTAAATAATTTCTATGTTACTCTGTGTTCTTTTCCCTGAGTGAGTGAATTGTTATATGGAATTCTCAGACAGTTCATGAGCTTTGAATTTTAGGTTTCGACACATGTTTAGTTTTTGTGCTGATGCAGGTGGCATTCCAAGTATAAAATGGTCTGGCATAGACGGGGAGGACAATGTGCTTGTTATTGATTTGCTGGGACCGAGTCTTGAGGATCTGTTTGTGTATTGTGGGAGGAAGTTTTCATTGAAGACAGTATTAATGTTGGCTGATCAAATGGTAAGCAGGACTTTTTTTTATTTCAGGAAACGAGTGTTTATACACTTGTTCACTGAGGCCCGGCAAAACTATCAGCATGCAAATATGTTGAAAAATGATACTGCTTGTAATTGTTTTTTATCCCTTCAGCTATACAGAAGGTCATTCCTTTCTTCCTGATGAGTTTTCCTCATCCTTCTGCATTTTTTGTCTGAGAGAAAAATAGAATCAGAAAACCTATACTGATTGTCACCTTATTATTGCATTACGAGTTTTTTTTTATTTAATGTGATACTGACTCCACTTTTTATATTAATTTTTGTTTTCCAGATCACGAGAATTGAGTATGTCCATTCTAAGGGATTTTTGCATAGAGATATAAAACCGGATAATTTTCTCATGGGACTTGGCCGAAAGGCTAACCAGGTAATTTTATCTCGTTATTACTACTGTTTTCCTTTGTGTAGACAACTAGACTTGATTGTCCTTGTGCTTCCTTCCTTTCTTTGTTGGTAATATGGCGCTACATTTGTATGGTTGTGGTTGCTTTGTACTTGTCAGGTTTACATAATTGATTTTGGCCTTGCAAAAAGATATCGGGAATCCACAACCAATCGTCACATCCCTTATAGGTGCTTTTCTAATTATTCATTTTTATTATTTCCCCCGTTTTGGGTCAGATGTTTCCATATAGAAGCTTTCACTTGTCAAGTTTTGATTTATACCAATAGTTTTTCTGGTGCTGACAATTTTACCACACAGGGAGAACAAGAACTTGACAGGGACTGCTCGTTATGCAAGTTGCAATACTCATCTTGGGATTGGTAAGTCTCAAGATGTTATTTTGCCCCTGCACCCTAGCAAATATTTATTTTCCTTCGTTGCTATGTTATTTTTAGAACAAAGCCGGCGGGATGATCTGGAATCACTAGGATATGTGCTTCTGTACTTCCTGAGAGGAAGGTACCTCATCTTCTATTAGCTTCTTTTGTTACACATGTTTACTAGCTGGACAAACTCATGCTTATAGTTTGATTGCATGTTCATATTTAAACTTTGTATCTTGTACTACTGGACACTTCCCCTTGGTCCTAACCGAGAGACTAATGTAATGAAATGTGCTAACATTTTAATGATTATATATTTGTGCACAGCCTTCCTTGGCAAGGTCTAAAGGCTGCAACCAAAAAACAAAAGTATGATAAAATATGTGAGAAGAAATTATCAACTCCTATTGAGGTGAGTTTTTTACCATTTATCTGTGTTGCAAATGGTTTATCATCATGATACTCATTTAATTATTATACTTCCAAGGTCCTATGCAAGTCTCATCCTGTGGAGTTTGCTTCGTACTTCCATTACTGCCACTCTCTTACTTTTGATCAGCGACCTGATTATGGGTTCTTGAAGCGTCTATTTCGTGATCTTTTTGCTCGAGAAGGTGCTGATCTACCCAATCCTTTGATTAATTTACAATTAAATATATTGCAAATTTTTTAAATAATATGACTTTCTGCAATCTTTATACTTTACATTCGTACGTACTAATTTGTATGGGAGTATGGGACTAATAGAGTTTAACCAGTAAAGAAATTTAGCATGGCAAAAAGGCTTTTATTTTATGGTAAATTACATTGACCTCCCCTAAGTTTGGTCTAATTACACCTAACACCCCTCATTTTTCGATATTATATGCTAACCTCCTTTGAAGATAACTACCATTATAAAATCAGGCTTTTAAGGGTGGTTGTGGTCCCACTTAGTTAAAAGATATTGACCTTAAAAATTTATGTGCAAATTTACCCTTTATTTTAAGAATAAGAATACAAATAAGATTAGTGTTTTCATTTGTTTTGAAGAATCAGGAGTAGGGCATTAAGGCAGTAGCAATGAAGGAGAATAATATTGTGGCCAAAACATATGAATTCTTTTCCCATTCTGTTAATGTCTGCCCATTTGTTCTTTATAATCCCTTTCATTTTTCGAGTTTTATGTCTTCCTTGATATAGTGCATATTTTTTCTCGAAAAATTCCTATTTTTTTCTCTGAAATATTCCGTTGTAATCTTGTCTTTAAATTGTCTTCTTATTCTGCAGAATTTCCTCTCAATATTCTGTAAAATTTCACAATTTAACCAACATAACCGTATGAGGGTAGGATAGGGAATTAAAAAATAAAGTTAATGCCGTCTCCATCTGTTATCTTTAGGGGATTTTAGCTTATAATATTAAAACTGTGGGGTGTAAGGTATAATTAGGCCAAACCTCCCAGGGGAGGTCAATGTAATTTGCCCTTTATTTTATTAACACATGCTTTGTTTATGATGCAAGAATTTCATGATTCATTTTGTTGATGATATTTGCAATATTTGTCTTTTGTTCCCATCTTGACGCTTAAGGTAATTTTTTTTTCTTTTTCTCTTCCATTTTGGTGTATAACAGGTTATGAATTTGATTACGTATTCGATTGGACAATCTTAAAATATCAACAGTCACAGAAGAATAGAGCTCAGCCTCGCATATCTGTGAGTATATTTGGTTAGCCATTATTTCGTTTTTATTTTTTTTGGGGGGGGGGGGGGAATGGGGGCTGATAAATTTCAATTTGAATATTTTCATGCTTCTGACAAAGCTGAATATTGACATGTCACAGCCAGTTCCTGGAACAAGCAACAGCCGTGCAATGCCAATGGATGTTGACAATCATCGAGGTTAGATCGTATACTTGAGCATTTTAAAATAGTTCAGTCATTGGCAGTTGTTGACTATTCAGAAATACACACAATAGATGCAAATAAATTTATACTGGAAGGGGAGTCCCCTTTTTTTTTTATATAATATTGTTTATCATAAGCTTTAACATATTATCTTCTTTGTATGTGTATTGTTGTTGGACTTTAATTTTTTTTCCAACACCTTGAGGAAGAAGAATAAAGTATCAGTTCACTTTTTCTCTGTTAATATCAAAATGTTGCTTTTATTAAGCAAATGTGCTTTTGCATTGCTACTTTATTGGCAGTTGTTAATGCTTCTTCAGCAGATGTCTTGGTGCACATTAGATCGGGCAATACTACTGGTTCAGGCATGAAAATGCAGTTTAAATCTCCAGTTGGCAAAACTTTAATTGCTGATAATCCTCTTGAGAAGAATGTAAGTTGTCTTGCTAAGTATACCAACTTCACACACATATATTGCTAAATTGTTTCAAATTTGTGATATAGATCAGTGCTTAACAAGCTTTCGTTTTTGTAGACTTTTGGAGAGGAAAATATGCCCTCTACTTCATATTCGCATGCTGGTGTCTCAAAAAGAACCTCCTTGAAAGCTGTCATGTCCCCTGAAGCAACTAACCCTGGACATGGGCAAGGGAGTAAGGTTGGCCCTTCAAGTAGCTGGATTTCATCTCTGCAGCGCATATCATCTGCCAAATGAATTTTCAATATGGTAATTTTCTAGTTCAAATTTCAGTCCTGTTCTTCTGCTGCAGTTTGTATCTGCAGTTGTGAATCTGAACAAGAGGACTCTCATTATATTTTTGACTGATTGCAGTATGATGTATCTGCAGTTGTGAATCTGGTCAAGAGGACTCTCATAATACGTGTGAAGCTGCAAATGAGTGATTTTTTTGAATCTTTCCTCTCTGTATTTGGTCAAAGAATATGCCAGTTCCAATTTATGGAGACTGCAAATTGCTCCTCCTTGAAGGCCATGTCATGTTACCTCTTTCCCAAGGTGACTACAAATGTTTCGTTGGTATATAATACAGACGACCCAGGCCTGGCTCCTGTGCTGTACATAGACATCCACCGTGGCCCACAGCAATCTTGTGTATTCATGTTTCCGTGTAACTTGAAGTGTGAAAGTACCCCTTCTTTTTGTTATTTGATGATAAGTTTCCTTGTGCCATGTGATAAGTGGCAACACAATTTGGTTATAATTGATTGACAATATAATGAATTGCAGGTGTATTTTCAGTTTATTTTGCAAGATATATTTGACCAAAGTTTTTGGTCTGGTTCCTTATTTATTTTTACCTGGTCATTACCGTGAATAAGAAACTGGAAGAGTTCTATGTCATGCCATGTGTATCAATTATTAGTCCTGATTGCTTTCCTTGTCAGCAAGTCATTTGCTCCTGCTGATGGTAAGTTGCAAATTTATTGTTAGTGACCCAGGTAACCTACAAGATATGGTATACTAAATCAGGCGAAAAGTAGTTCTTGGTACATTTATTATAGAATAATGCTACATGAACAACTCTGCAGTCACAACTACATACATTGGTTTGAGATGGAAAAAGTTTAAGTAGGACAACTTAATGGAAAAGGACCCATGTGTGTAGTTGTGTGCAGAGTGAATGCGAACTAGCAATATTCTGTGTTTACACTTCCAAACATACCATTATGCGTTAGTGTTTTATTTGAATGATGAGGTCACTCATTTATTGGGAGCTATCTATCATCATTTGAAACTTATCATTCAAAACTTAATATTCTAATGAAAGGAAAGTCGTTCATCAGCATTCTGGCAGTGTCAAATTTTCTAATTTTATGTTGTTAACAGTGGATGGAGAATAGAGATTTGCTACTTTAGATTGCCTTTAATTTTGTTAACCTATTTTTATAAGCACCTCATTGATTGTAGGTTGCACAAATATTGACAGTTGCTCAGGTTAATTTGTACTGCCATTTTTGGGATTTACAAATACGATCTGGCTTTTGTTCTGTATATATAACTGCTTTCTGATGTTTCTGTGGTAAAACTAATTGCAAATAGACTGCTCAATTATCAATTCATATATTTACTTTTGCAGGACTCTATTCTACAGCAATATTGTCTGAAGGATGAAAAATGGCAGAAATTTTGCCATATTTGGATGCCACCATCAACAGGGGCGTGCCCAAAATCTTTAATTGGGGATTCAGACAATCAATGTCCTTTTGTCATCATAATTGGAAGGTATCAGATCCATGTATCCGTGGTTCAGGTTATTTTATCATGAGTTATTAAACTTGGCAGAAGAGTGTTAAGGGTTTGGATTTGTCTATGTTCAATTTTATTTAAGACACAGAATAACGGACTGGATTGCCAGCTACATCGGTTTGCTGTCTGTAAATGAGTTTGGAACGAGCTGGTTTTGGTGAAAGAACCAGACATCTGTAGTTGATATCCGACCTTTCTGTTAAGGTTGGTTATTTCAGTATTCAGTTGATGGAAAAGAGTATGCACGTTATTGTTGTTTGGTGCCTACATGTTTGAAGAGCATATATCAAAAAGCAGATTTAGTTTTGATGGTGTTACTTGAATTATCTACGCTCCAATTAGGATATAGATGGTAAGTAGGATTAGCCTTTTTCTTGTGATGCCTCTATCATTTCCATGTGCTGAAGTTTATTATATCAGCATTATCTCACCTTGTTTTGACCGATTTGTATTCCATGTTTTGCATCATTTCCTAGTGAGCAACAGAATGAACCTGTCGGAAGTATCTGGTGAACGAACCATGGAAGCTTGAAACAGTCTCAGGTGGTGAATGTGGATTTTGTGCTTGAATGCTGCATTAATGAGGTGCACTTGCATTGTTTGATTAGGAAATTTGAGGTGCAGGAATGAATTGGGAGACTGAGTTAAAGATCTGCAAGTAATGTTTCTTGCTGTGTACACACGCTTGTAGACATTTGAAGCTTCTCCTTAAAAGAAATGGTATTTGCAGATTTTACTATGGAGGGGAGATGAAATTTTTGATATATGGCAAATTCATGGCAACAAATATGATTCTGAAATCAGTAAGACAAGTATGACGGAAACAAAAAGAAAATGAAAACCTTCGATTAAGCATCTGCAGCCAGCAGTCTTCACTGAATTTTTATTCTGGATCTACCACAGTAAGTGTTGTGTCTAGTTTTTAAACACCGATGATAATTATAATAAAAAAGAAATTAAATTGCGTGTTAATACTAACAATAATTATTTAGGTTAATAAAATCATCTAAGTAATTAAAATAATTATTATCAAGAGTACAGGGGAGCAGAGTAAACTTGATGAATCAACATGTTATCCTATACGAGGTTGTTACACCATCGAATTATTTCATCATATGACACGCTGCCATTAGTTCTTGCATCAAGTACTATAATATATCGATTACAGATCAGGCAACTCAAGCATCCTGTAAACAAATTACGCGCCTCCGTCAGCGTGGCTGCGAAGCCACTTTACCATATCCCCAAACACCAATTCTACGTTCTCTTCTGGTTCACCAATCAACTGATGCCACATTCCTGGATAAATCTTCAATAACTTATCCTTACTGCCAGCGCGTTCGTACAGCTCCGCTACGCACGCCGGGTCGCACACGACGTCTTCACCGCCGTGCACTATCAGCAACGGTACCTCCACCTCTTCGTACCTTCCCTGAAGCTCTCTACAAATCCTCAGCAGTTCGAGTGCCGTCGCCGCGCGTGGCCTTGCCACCGTTCTTCGAGGACTCGCTAGAGCCAACTTTCTCTTCCACTCTTCCTTGAACGAGACGTCCGGAATAGAGCCACGCGTTGGAACCACGCGCCACGTTGGAATCACAGCCGCAACGATGGAGAGGAAGTGTTCCAGTGGCCACGGTGGCTTGAACTTGGCGCTTATCCCACACATGGCGCCGTTCAGGATAAGACCGTCCCAGGGCCTGGTGGTGGCGCCTTCGTCGCGCGTGCGGAGAGTGATGAGTAGGGCGATGGCGCCACCGAGGGATTCGGAGTAAAGGAAGGAAGGGAGAGAAGGACCGTAGCGCGAACGGAATGAATCGAAGAAGGAAATGCAGTCATCGACGACAGGGTTGATGTCGGGGATGTGAGCTATAAGGCCATCGGAGAAGCCGTGTCCTTGGTGGTCGATGGCGCAGGTGGCGAATCCGGCTTTGGTGAAGTGGACGGCCGTGAGCTGGAGCAACCAGCTGGACTCGCCAGTAAAGCCATGGACAACGGCGAGAACGCCGATGATCTTCGTTGGAGGAAGTGGGGTCCACCATTGAGTGAATAGTCTGAGACCCCTTGAGTTGGTGGTGAACTCGGAGCCGTGACTGACTGAGTGACGAGCATAGAACTCGTCGGGAGTGAGGTTGCCGAAGGCACTCTGCTCACTGGCCTGCGCTACCGGGTGCGCCATTCTGGAGGCGTAGACGAAAACGTTGCAAGTTACAGCTGTTTCGCCGTTTGGACTTTTGATTGAGCGTAACAAAGACGACGAGGATTTAAAAGCAAAGATAAGGGATGGGTCTATGCCCTCTCGTTAGAGAATAGGACAGCTAAGTGATTGCTCAACTGCAAAGCTATATCATTGAGGACATGATCGGTATTTAATCGGAAATATTAATTCAGATGCATTTTTTTTATAATTTTTGTAAATTTTTTTTTATTAAAAATGATAACTTTTATATAAAAATAAAAAAATTTATACAACTTTCGTTACAATTATTTATTTATTTATTACATGTACATTTTGTACACAATTATAAGATGTTATATAAAAAAAATTAGAATTTTTATATTAAACTTTAACCAAACTCACACAAATTTTTAGCTTATTAATTTTTGTTATCCCTTTGTAGTTTCTGATTCTAATTAAAAAATTGGTAATTTATGTAAATGTAGAAATTCATTATCAGCAAATTATTCCATTGTATTTATAATTTGTGTTGAATCATTAACAAATGAATCATTATTAACCAATTAAAATCTTATATAAACCAAGAATAGATCTATGATTTATGTATGAAGGATAAGACTTGATTTATTTATTTATTTATTATTATTTTTATATTATTTTATTTTATTATTATTATTTTTATTATTATTATAGCCTTTTATCACTGATGTTATTATGCTATCAGTATTAAAAAATAATTCTTATTATTACATATTTTAAAATTATATATTAATTCTTATCTTAAAATTTTAATTTATTTTTATTATTTAGTGACACAAGTAATTTTTTTGTTTTTTTATTGGGAATAACCTTTTTTGTGTCGTTTAATACATGATATCTCAAAGTGAGGTCTATTAATTTATTTACTTCTAAATATTTTACATATTACTTTTAACATTCCATTTTCATCCATCATTTCAACAAATTGATTTCATACCATAAAGTTACTTGCCCTGCCCTGTAGGCCCTAGCAGCCTAGCATATTTGTAAAATAAAATAGGATTTCAACTAACTTTTAATTCATTTTATAAAATAGGATAAGTCGTATTAATTAAAACATGGCCCATTAACCTATTAGATTAGGCCATATTTTATATATATAATAGACTTATACCTAACTTGTTATATAGGTTAAGCGTGTTATTATTCTATCAAATTTAAAAATATTATTTAAACAATAAATACAACAAATTTAAAAAAAAAATTATCATGGAAAATTATAATATTTATATCAAAATGACAAAATATTTATAATATGATATGAAGCATAGATGAATTAAGATCATTTTGTTAAATATTTATTTTAATTATTTAATAAAAAAAATATTAAAATAGATAGATAATGAATATATATATATATATATATGAATAGATCATTAATGAATATTTTGTTAATAAATAAACATTTATTTATTTATGTGATCCATTAAATATTATAAATAAATTTAGATAAATGGAGAGTACATGGATTGTATGAATATCCATTTATTTTAACATTCTAATTATAACTATTGCAATAATTATAGTTTTAAAATTAGTTATAAACTTATAATAAAAAAAAAAGAAAAAAGGAAATAATGGAAGACATATAGATATGTGCATTGGTTGATGAGAAATAAACAAAGGACATTATAGTTAGTCCCTCTCACCCCAACCGTTTTATTTTATGAAAAAAAAAAAAAGGATCTATTAAAAGAAAATGGAAAGAAGGTGTGGGTGAAGGTAGGCCACAGCTGCATTGAATTTCATCAAAGGAGGTGTTGGTTGTTAGCTGTATGAATCATGTATATATATTTAATGAGCAAGCCAAGGTGGTTGTGTCATGCAAAACTCACTGTAACCCTTTCTTGTATTATTATAACACTAATATATATTATACAATTTGCATTAAATCAGTCGTATTTAACCAATTGTGTCATTCAATGGGAAAGATTATTGTAAGGTATCACCTATGTTGCATGGACACCGATACATGGACATGAGAAAACACAGACATGAATACAGGAACACGATATTTTTAAAAAATATAGGATAACGACATATGAGGGATACACGTAAATAATAAAAATATAGGGATGCATTTATAAATATTAAAAAATATTATACTTATTTCTAAATATATATTATAATTATTATTTTTTCATATAAAAATAAGTACTCATAATATTAAATAACAAGATATAATAAATAATAAACTGAAAATCGAACTTGACACCCGTGTTGAAATAGAGAATGCGTGTCTGAACTTTTTAAAATTACGAATACGACTCTGGAATCGAGCTTGACACGCATATCAAAATAGGGAATAAGTGTTCGAATTTTTTGAAATTACGGACACAGCCTCGACACGTTTCGTGTCGATGTCGATGAGTATCGATGTAAGAAACGTTTCCAACACGTGGACACAACTGTTATATAAAGTACCGGTACATCATAGAGTACGACTATTTATTTCCTTTCGTGAGTGTAAAACTTGCCATAAATACAACTTATGTAAAGGTGAACACACGATTATACACCAATACCAATAAATACAAACAATAAAACCACTTGTAATCTATTATCTATTATGTAATATTACTACTATTATTAAAACAGGATTTGATTCGTAACGTCAAGAGATGAAAATTTTCTCTGCTCTCTAGCTTTGAAATTTTCATTCATGATGGAGATTATAATTAACTATTTACTGTCTAAATTAGCACAACTAACATGCCCACTATCTAAGTAACAGTTTTCTAATTTTTCACTATAATAAATAATTATAAATAAATTTAAATAGGTAATTATCTTTTATAAACAAATATTATAATTATTAATTAATATTAATAAATGATAATTTTAATTTTATTCAAATAAATAAAAAATCAATCTTAATCTTATTTTAATAAATAAATATAAAATCAAATAACATATTCAATTAAAGTGATTTATATAGAATAATATTTTAATAAGAAAATGATATTTAACAATTTTTGCTTTAAAATGAAAGTTATCTATAAAAATATGTAATATAAATATTAATAAATATAGTTAAAAAAATTAATTAATTTTTAAGGTCGGCAATAAATATATTAATATTAATATTTAAAGTTTGTATTTGCCATGATTATAAAAGAAAAGTGAAATATATATATATATATATTTATAGTAGCTACTACTACTACTAATAATAATAATAATATATTCTTTTCAGTAAAAATGTAATAAATTAATGAGTAAAACTAATGAGATTTGGATTTAATGGTAATAATTAATTATATATAAATAAACATGAATATTTATTTACTCTCTAAATTAATTCACTACTTCAATGGTAATTTTTAAACTTCTCACGGTAATAAATAATTATAAATAAATTTAAATAGATAAATATTTTTTTATGGATAAATGTTATAGTTAGTAATTAATATTAATAAACAAAAGTTTCAATTCCAATTTTATTTGAATAAATAAAAAAAATCAATCTTGATGTTATTTTAATAAATAAATATAAATAAAAAATCATACTTAATTATAAGTGATTTATGTTGAATATTTTTTTTCATTGAAAAAATGATATCTAACAGTTTTTGCTTTCATATGAAAGGCATTTATGAGAATATGTAATGTAAAATTTAATAAATATATCTAAAAAAATTAGTTAATTATTAAAACCATCAATAAATATAGTAATATTGATATTTAAAGTTTGCATTTGTTATGACTAAAAATGAAAAGTGAAATATGCATATTTTTACATAACTGATGGTGCATAATAAAATAGTAATAGTACTACACTCTTTTCAGTAATTATGTAACAAATTTATCAATAAAATTAATGAAATTTAGATTCAATTATAATAAGTAATTATATATAAATAAACATGAATATCAACAAAATATTACAGATCATGCTTATAATAGTAAATACAAATCCAAAAATCAATTTCTATAAATAAACCAATGCAACTTACCACAAGTGTTATATATATATCTTTTCCTTAAATTTACACATACACATATGAATCTTGTTGTACTAATTGTTGGATTACAAAGTTAGTTTGTATAATTTGGCATTGATTGCATATTCTTAAGAATTAATAGATTTCAATATACAAAAGAATAAAAGAAGAGTAAGTGATATAGAGAGACATAAATACACTAAGACTCAGTTTAATGGTATACTTTTTCAACATCAAAGTATTATATTTGAATATGATTATTCTTGTTACTCATTGAAATTTATAATTTATAGATTTTGAATATTTAGAATGAAAATAATGATATCAAACTTTGCTAGCATTAGATTAAAACTTATTCTATTTTTATGTTGAGTTTAAAATTTTTATAGATACATGCCTCTTATTTTCATAAAAGCCATTGTTTTCAATAAGATATTTTGTGATCTAAAATCTCCTGTGGATAGGTTCACAAGAAAAAATAAGAAAAATTATATTTGCTAAGTTTTTAGTTTTTTTATTTTGCTCAAATTTTCATCTTTTATTTTGAAAGTTCAACGTTAATTGATGATTTGACTGTATTTACATATAATATATGATGATTTAATTTTTTTTCTAATATTTATTAATGGATTAAACCAATAAACAAAACATATGACAAAAAAGTGATTATTGACTTAAATTTCATCTTTCATATGCATTACATAATGTTATGAGGGTTGATAAAAAATTTTTACCAAGGACCTAAATTATATTTTCAAATAAAAATTCACATAAAAATTATTAACAGGATTTTCATTTTTACATTACTTTCAACTAATATAATTATACCAATTATACATAAAAGAATTTAGGAGGATAAAAGAAATACGTATAAGCTATTGAATTTTTCTAATTTTATTCTTTTTATAAAATAAAATAATATACTTCAATATATATATATATATTCTAATTTTTATTATACCATGAATTAAATATAAATCCGTGCTATATATATATATTCTATTTTATTTTTATTATACAATGAATTAAATAAAAATTCTTGCTAAGCATGGACCTTTCGTATTAGTACAATTAGGAAACCTAATAATGAGGTAATGGCATAAATTAAAATATGCAAAACCACAGGCAAAAATATCATATGCTAATATGCGTTTTGTCAAATAACAATTAAAATTCGAATACTTGTTCAAGTATTGAAGATGGTATCAGGCATCTATAGAGGAATGAATACACAGACGATCCACGACCAAAGAATTTGCAAGGACAAATAGATTAAAATAAAGGATATATATCATTTTTATAACTGAATGACTATATTTTTCAACAAAAGCAAAAGATGTATCATATTTACACAAAGAAAGAAATGCTGGGACTCAATATATTTACTGCATGCAGTGTGTACATGTTTCGTTGGCTTCAAAATACAGTAACAAGGTGTGACAGTGATACACATTTATAATTATAGAACTCAGTTACGATTGGAGCCATATTCCAGATACATGCGCCTTCTCCTGAATGAAGCACGAGCACTTCAACAGAGAAAGGCACAGCCTGCTAACTATATTTTCAGGAGGCTTTGATGCCTAATTGACAACGTAGGGCGGAACAATAATGTGGCAAATTCTCCTCTACCTAGTCGCTACTCGTAAAGACGGCTGAAACAGTGCAGCTCGAATGAAGCAAAGCCATGAATCAAAATCAAATTTATCCTTTCTGTCCACTCTTGAATGGAAATGAAGGTAAAAAGGAAAAACATAACTTTCAGATTAGATTGAATATAACTAATGCTGGTCATACATTGGTCGGTTTTCGTATTATAATCCAGCTCTCAAAATATACAAAAAAACTATACTTTTTTTGGTACATTATTGGCGAGAAGATTCATCTAAGACCTCTAAAATACTACCTAAACCGCTCGTCACTAACCACACCTAGTGACTTAAAACACTATGCTTCTAGATGCAAAGAATGGCTCCATATAGAGTCGTCAAAAAAACAACTGTATCAGTATGGCTCATTTCTGAAACACCAAAATTGGTCTATTGAAACCAGTCTTGCTCCCTGACAAACCAGAGGTAATATCTTCCACTGTCCTGAATCCAATCTGCACTTATGTTTAATATTGAATCACTAAGAATCTTAAACAAAACAACAAACAAGAAACACAATAAAATCCTTGTGCTTAATTAACAAACTCTGTATATAGAAAGCAGTAGCAGAAATAAGCATTTCATACTAACCTTGTCTAATAGTATTTCCTGAAACTGTTCCGGACGAAACATAATATTACGATAGTTGAGAGCAGTGGCCTGCATTAAGAATAAAAATATTAAAAAATGAATTCCATAGCCCCATTATTATAATCTAGCGAGAATTAGCAAAGGACATTAAGTGTAAAAGTACAGTTACAAGATTGGTAAATTAATATGCCTTATTTATAACTAACAGAAATTTGAACCCCCAGGACCCCATCAGTTGCTAAAAGTATATCTCAACCTAAAATAGCATCAAAGAAAAAATAAACACAGAGAAGGACATCCATCCACTAAAATTAAGCTTGGCTCAGATCACTAGTAAAAATTTTAAACATAAATCAAGATATCAGGAAAATGATTCCAGATCACACAGACATTTAGAGAAACTTAAAACCAATGATTCTTGTAGAAAAAACCATAGGATAGGCCTCGCAGACCCTATATAATGAACTTTGTGAGCTTGCTATAACTATAACATGTAAAGTTCTTCAGTGCCTTTATGATCAAAATGCAAAATACTGATGATAATGAAAAATTTAGGAAGCTAATAATTACCTCTGAGACAAGACGGTTGCTTTCATATGACTTCCAAGGCTGAGGTTCCAACACAAGAATGCCACCCTGATCCACGGGAAAAGAATCGTTTCATACATATGTCTGAACATATCTAGAATTAAAAAAAAAGACAGTAGCACTATCTCCTTGTTTTTCAACCAGACAAATATTATGATAGGAGATGGCACATACTGGTCGGAGTAGTTTCCAAATCTTTGCAAATAATGTAAGCAAGCCATCATCCCCCCAATTGAGATGTATCCATTTTGTAACACTCAAACTGCATTGCAGAAGGTAATTTATTTTCACTCAATCTGTACACAAAAGGTTCCAGCCAAAACAAGCTTGAGCATTTCTATAATAAAGTATAATTTTTTTATAGAAGAAAATAAAACAAACTGCTCAGTCAATAAAGAAGAAAGTGCAATCATGTATAAAGTACAGGTGCAATGAAAATTTGTAATGATGCTAGCAGAATTAAAATGAAAAACTACTCCATTACTCTGCGCAAATATCCAAGAGGGGCAAAGGAGTTTTATTTAATAAAAAAGGAAACCGTTTTATGCAGGGTAACAACAGCAACTTACCAAAGAATTGTATCATAGTTTTTTTCTGGTGGAGGTCGAGTGTGGACAAAATTTTCTCGTTGAAATGAAACTATTTCAAATAGATCTCTTTCCCCCAAAGAAGGTTTCCTCAAACTCTCTTTTTTCTCTTCATTTGTTGAAACAGTAGCAGCCTGCTCTGAACCATCATCTGCATGATCCACAACCTCTATTTTGGAAACCTTTGAAGAAGTCTTCTCAGCAGATTTCAATTTGACAGTTCTTCTCAGATTCCAGTATGCATCCTGAATTCGATCTGGCAAATTGGAGAAGAAAATGTAATAATTAAGTTTAGAACTACACAACTTGGGAGTTCAAAACTTGAGAATTTGTGGTCAATAGCAAAAAAGTTGTAATACTGACATACACTACTTAGTAAGTTTATAAATCACTCATCTATCAAAAAAGATTTAGATTAATTTATAAATTAAACTGGTATACACTACTTAGTAAGTTCCCATTAAGTGTCCAAAGCAAACTCCAGTAACATCTTGAGAGTCTAAAATCACATTTTAATGAATTATGAACTTTAGTTTTTTTAAATTGAGTACTCTACTACTGTGGAGTCGCAAAAGTTACTTGGAAAAGAAGCCTAATGCATATTGGCACATGCTCACGGAGGACTAGGAGGATTTGCCAAGGGATTAGTCTAATGAACAGAACTCCAATAATAGATGTTAAAAATCAGCCTCTGCATTTGACGTCTAACTTTGATCATACAAATCAGAACTACGTCACAGTTTGCATAAACATAGGCTCCACCAATTTCATCAAATAAAAAATAAAACAAAGTTCAGAGAATAATCTTCAGCAATTAACATTAAGATTGATAAGAATCTTACCAGAATCAATGTCAATTCCAAGAATACTCCGGCAGAAAAACTTCTTTGCTGTAGCAAAAGAGGCGACACTCATATCAGCATGATAGAAATCACATCCAGAAATCATAACTCTCATATAATCTTAAATACTCAACCTCCTCTGCGCCAAACAAACATTTCATTGTCATTTTTACATGAATTTACACTATGAGTACAAATCATCCTCAAAATCCATCCCTTCCCAATTCCAGTTCTATTTAAATGCTACAATCTTTTTTCAAAATTTAAAGTACCACGGGTCCAAAATTTGAACAACAACGTGATCATAGCAACAAAAAAGAATGGACCAGTATAACAGGAGGATGATAATAAAAAAAGCGGTTATTAACTTAAAAGCTGATGCTGATAATCGTAAGAAAATGTGATAGCAGTATCTGTTTTCTTGTTACTGATTTCCCAACTGTTATAATGTGATAACAGTAACCATTAGACTTTTCAAGTGAAGCATCAATTTTGAAGCTTAAATATGGAATATTCTTTCACACAGATTAACAAATTAGGATAAAGCTTACCAACATGGATGGTGATAATCCCACTGTTGCAGCCAATGTCAAGACAATCCTTTTCTTCAAACCATTCCTTTCTGAAGATTTTCAACCGAGGATCTTCATCTAGGTCCTGACCAATCTGGAACATCAAAATAAAATGAGCAAATTAACGAAATTTCAAAGGTGGGTAACTATAAACTCAACCAAACGCTAGCCCCTTCTGCAGGAAATGCAAACAGAACTAAAAAGCAGCTCATGCCGTCCACGTTTCAATAGTTTTTTTCTGGAAAGTTTTCTGGCTCTAGCAGAAAAGTAGAGCCAGCATATAAAGGTTAAAGTTGGAAAAGGAATGTACTCGATAGCCATAGTAACTCTTGTAATTGCCGTAGGGGAAGACTTCTTTGCGCTTTCTCTTGCTGTGATTCTGCTTCACTTGGCTTTGGTTTTCATCTCCCGCCTTTGCATTTGTATCCATGAGTTTCTTCTTCTTGTTTTCTCTTCTCTTTGCTTTCAATTGCAAAATTGCAAGTCTTCTGGAAGCTCTGACGAAGAAGAAAACCCTGAACTTGCTGCGTTTAGGGTTTTGAAGGAAATAGGAAAGACGCAACGCAATACTTGGCGCCTGTAAGACCAACTTCTATTACGTGGCGGTGGCGTCTGTAACAACTAAAACGGACTTGGGGAGTTTGGGGTTTTCAAATGTGGTAAATTTGGCTTTTCTTTTCATTTTTTTAAGTTAGTATTACATTATAAATTTTTTGATAAATTAGTAATTTTATATTACCACTTCATGCGTCATATTTTCGGCCAAATAGTAGCTTAGTAAATTTTAGAACACTCACGAATTTACTTCAATAAGAAATAACATGATTTGTTTTTATCATAAATTACACATATTTAGATTTTGACTGCCTATATAGTTTCTACTTCTATGGAGTGAAAGGTGTTTTAATTAATTTCATCTGATTAGATTTCTTAAATTTATGGATAGACTAACCCAAGAAAAAAGTATCAATTTTCTGTTTTTCGAAAAAATTAGATGTAATAAGATATTTATTCAAAATAATATATTACAAAATATTTTAGTTTATTTATGTATCAATAATTTTCCTTTTATCTTGTCCATGTCCGAAAGAGAATAATGCTACTTACAATTCCTATATTCACTTCCTTCCACTTTCCTTTTCATAGGAAGAAAGAAGCTTTTTTATTTGCAAAATGAATGAAAGGACCCAATCAACAAAATTTGATAAACTTTTATTAAAATTATGATTGCTCAAATTATATAAATAAATATAGAAAATATACGTAAATAATATAAAAGATTAAATAGATGAACAATTACCTATGTTTTTTGATTGATTTATGATAATAATAATTGATCACAATTACATGTACAAATCACATTCACAAAGGTCATTCTTCCTATCAAACCCTAGCTATTATAATAACAATTGGGAAGAGAGAATACAAACAAATGAGGAGTATGTAATAACTTAAGGTCTTAGGAGTAGGAACCTTGTCTAAATATAATATAACTTGGGTAGTGATTCGATCATCATCAGAAAACACTCAATAAATTATTCAGGCCTAAATGCCACATGAAAGTCTAACCTTTATATGCACATATACCTTAATAGTTTTAATAATTTCTGAATTATTAGGTCCATAATTGAAAAACAATTCTAACAATCTTTCATTTGAATAAAATAATTTAGAAATTGTGGCTACTTCAGTGAATATCAAAGTAACTTGAGGTATTATTACACCTATAGGTCTAAATTGAAATTATAAGTATTCAATAGTGCAAAACATTACATTTGATAAGGATATTAACATCATACATATTGTACACCTGCATTTTACTAATCAAAATTTAACGTAAAATATGCATAATAAGATTTACATAATGGCAAACGTGATAATATATAAATTTTCATACAATGATCCTAACATTTGTCCAACATGCCAAATGAAAATCACTATTTTCAACACAATAGTGAGGCAGGATTTAAATATCTCTAATAATATGCTATAATTAAATAATGTGCACAAACAACTATATTTGACAATATCATGAATATTTTATTGATACATATATCAAGATAATCAACAAATTTAATGTAATTACATCAAATACAATACTTCCACCAATGCAGAACATCAAAATATTTAGCCAAATCCATATTAATTACATGATCATGATACATTATAATCGCTAAACATTTGGTTAATAGTGTTGGTTTTGCTCGGTGATCAAATCGAAAAATCAAAAATTTTCAAAAAACCCTAATCGAGCAAAATGCCCTGGATCTCGTTGGTTTAAGGTGTTCTTACAATACAAATCCTAATTGGAAGAGTCAACTAACCTTTGGCCGAGCTTACTTTCGGATGAAGGCTCGATTTAAACCAAAACTTTGATCCACACGTCCCGACTTCCACTGGTTGCTCACGCTAGAAAACGCTCAGAAACGGCCCTTAAACTTTCTGAGTTGCTGATCCTGCCCAAGTGCTAGCCCTGAGAAGGAACAAATTTCTAGCTTCAAAAGCCAAAAACGGACCTCGGTGGGAAACCCTAGCAGAGTTGGCTTTTTCCTAATTTTTCCTTTTTCTTTCTTCTGTGTTCAAAACACAGTCGTAACGCAAGGAAATGGGCAAGCCCAGATGATATGTCATTTGGCCAGTTTCCTTAAGCCAAAACGACATGTCGTTTCTTAACGATTTCTGCCAATTGCAGTTTAGTCCCTGGATATCCCATATATCCAAATTGTGACCATAACTCATTTTTCGTTCTGCGTGTGACCTAATAGGCACCCAAAATATTGGTAAAAGTTTAAAATGCCCTTCAAACCATTTAAAGACATATAAAATTAATCTAATTAATTTTAATTAATAATTATTTTCTCCAAATCAATTACTTATGAACTTTAAACTATAAGCGGACTTTAGCAAGCCATTATACCTATCCAAATTTCGGTGGGAGTCATTAATGGTGACAAGCCTGTCTGTAAATGATCTCAATGTATGATAGAATTCTTTCATTACCCATATCCGAATTAGTCAAAGGTATGGATAAATGTCAACCTTTATAACTAATCATAGTTTATCGACTTTGTGAATTATTTGACTCAAATGAATCTGAGCACTCAAATCTAATTTGAGTCTCGATTCAACCTTGTGTAAGGATTTAATTAGCCAAACTAATTTATTGAGTGGCCTCGAATATCACTCTAAAGAGTGGCAATGAATCCTCTCTTGATTAGGCAATATCTAACTGCATTTTCAGAAATACCCAACTCAAATATTTATTGTTCCTCATGAATAGAGTCACTTTTGACTTGGTCAAAGTATAACCTTTCATGCAAAAGATATCCCTCAATCTCAAGTCA
>JANHAO010006217.1:0-21640 GCA_026873985.1 Saraca asoca
ACAAGAATAAAGAAAGAGATGCAAGAAAGAAAGAAACAATAAAGAAGATGAGATGTAATAAAGAAAATAAAGAAAGAAAGAAAAAGATCAAGAACAGAAGTAGAATGCAAGATTAAAATAAAACAAGGCAAGAAAGATGCAGAAAGTAAAAGAAGATAAGAGAAGAAGTAGAAGTAGAATAAAGGAAAGAAATCTGGAAATCTTTAAAATTAAATTGCAAAACTTAGAATCTTAAAGCAAGAAAACTAAATTGCATAAAAGAAAATCAACAAAAAAACTAAACTGCAAATAAAGAAAACCCAAAAGCTAAAGAAGAGAGAAAAAGAAGATAGAACTAGCCTAAACCTCAAAGAGGGATTCTAAACATAGCATAGCATAGCCTAGAATGAATCTAAGGAGTCTTATTTATACGCTTTTTTCGTGTTCACCATGGTTGGGCTTCATAACACGGGCTGAGTGTACTTGAGGAGATTTGGATTTATCAATTTGGCCACGTTAGCACACAACACGGCCGTGTTCCGTGTCAGGATTCACGAATTCTTTTCCAGCTTTCGGGCAGCACCGAGCACAGCCAAGCCGTGTTCTAGAGCATGGTCGTGCTCTGTGTTCTTTCTTGAATTTCTTTAATTTTTACTTGTTTCTTCCATGTATTCTTCTTGTATCTTTTTCTTGATCCAAATGTATCTTCATTCTTCAAGTTTTCTTCTTCTTTTCAACCATTTTCATCATCCTACACAACAATACAAACCAAGAGCAGTATCTCAAACAAAATATGAAATTAAAGTAAAAATATTAAGAAAACATGAAATACTATCAATAGACTAGACCAAAACTATCTTATTTTTATACACTTTTTTCCCATTTATCATTAGGAATAGTTGGATTTCTTTTAGACTCTTCGATGAGGCCAGGCTGGTCTATTTAAGACATGGAAAGTCCTTCTTCCTTCTTTGCTGAGTGACCTGATAGGTGCCTTGGCTAAGCCCCCTATGTTTTTTATGGTCTGGTTTTTGGATGAGGAATGTATTGCTTGTTGCATAGGAAGCCTTTATGGGTAATTCTTCTTTGAGGATTCTAGGAGATCTTATACAGATCTTAGATTATTTCCTCATTGTTATATCGTGGGATTCGACCTTTCTAGCTATGCTTTTTTTTTTTTTTGCTTCTTTTGAATTCTCAGTGCTGGGGGAGAGACAGCTAAGAGGGAGCTTTTTAGCTGAAGAGGATGACAAGAAGAAGATTAAGGAGCCATCGTGCTCGTCGGTCCTCCTGTTAGTTGTAGTTTAGCTCCTAGAAGCTAATCTTCTTTTCAAAATATGATAGTCGTAATCTTACTCTAATTTGTACTTTAAATCTTGTGAAGTAAATTTGTCTTGTTAAGTGAGGCCTTGAATGAATGAGCTTTTCTTCATGATTCTTGAATGTTGCATTAGATATTCTGCATATCACAGATGATAACATAAATTCTTACAAATCATGATTAAATGAAGCATTTAGATAACCAATCAATCATATTTTTTGATTAGTAATGAATTTAAGCATCGGAGTATCTCAGATAGTGATAAGTAGTGTACAAGTAGGTCACATAGGAGCTGCACCAAGTAATAGGTCGCATGAGAGCTACAAGCAATAGGTTGCATGAGAGCTGTGCCTTATGGGTTATGCCACAGCAATCTTGTCACTCAATGGGCAGTATAAGTTTGATCTTGCTAGTTGCTCAGTGGAATAGCAATCTTGTTACTCAGTTCCATAATAGTCTTGTTGCTCTGTGAAATAGCAAACTCATTGCTCAGTTCCACAACAATCTTGTTGCTTAGGCAAGACATTAATGACTCTACCAGCAATCTTGTTGCTCAGTTAGGTAATGAGTTTATTTTAGCACCTTCATGCCTCAGCAAGCTTATAACTTTTGCTGGAATGAATTTATTTTAGCACCTCCATGCCTCAATTTGCAAGCTAGCAATGAATTTTAGCACACGAGGTGCCTCAGCTAAAAAGCTGGCAATGATGTTGAGTTTGACTTTATCAACACAATAACTTTCTTCTTGTATAACATTTTGCTAAAGATTATTAAAGAGAAAGATTTGAAGGGCTTCTATTAGCCTTTGAACAACATTATAGCATTAGAATACGGTTATAACTGAAGGGCCTTGTTCACGATCAATGAGCTATTAGGGCTACTGAGGTTGCTATTCAGAGGGTCGGACCACGTAATCTTGCAAGTAACATCTCTTGATAAGGTCCTCTATGGTATCCTTGAGTGCACAATATTCCAAAGTGTTATTTCTAATCTCATTGTGATAGACGTAAAACCTGCTCATGTCCCTGAACTTGCTGGGGGCCCTCAAGGGCTTAGGTTTCCTAAAATCTTTCTTATTTCTTTCTGTAGTGGAAATCCTGTCTTAAGTGTTAGATAAAATGTTGTAGCTTTCATGGCAACCTTAATGCTAAGGTCACCGAGTTCTTGCTTTCCTTGCGAGTTGGATGTTCGAGTCATCATTTTGACTCTCATAGCTCTTCTTCTTGCTTTGAGTGGAGCTATTCTCCTTATCCTTTTACTTGGACTCCTCTATGCAAAAGGTCTTCTCCCACCTGATCTATTTGGTAGCTCATTCGTAAAATTCAACTAGATCTCTTACCAAGGACTTGTATAGGCTTTTATACAGTTTTTCATCTTTACGGAGTCCCACTAAGATAGCTGTTAAGATATTTTCCTCTAAGGGATTCTCTACGAAATTGGTGTCATGCCTGAACCTGGTTATGTAATCTTTTAGCGATTCATGCTTATACTGGAAGATCATTGCCAGATGGCAAGGAGGTGTGAGATGCCTTTTCAGAGCTCGGTATTAGTTGATAAATTTTTGTTAATTTCTTCCCAACTGTCGAGGCTACAAACCAGGAGACTTCTAAACCATGCTCGAGGTATGCCTCCTAATGTAGTTAGGAAGACACGACATTTAACTAGAGGATCGATTGTTTCAAGGTGTATCTAGACATTGAATACATCCAAGTGTCTGCATGGGTCACTATCCCCATCATATGGCAAAATTGTGAAGACTTTAAGTTTGTGAGGGAGGGGCTACATTTTGATTTCTAAGGAGAATGGCAAGCTCCCCTCATAGCAAGCTTGATCATCTTGTGCTTGAGGGCGTTCTTCTAGTCGCTTTAGCCTTTTAAACAACTCTTTTATCTCCGAGTCACCGGAGTAGCGACCTGAAGTATTTCCCTGCTAGATCCGTCCCAGCTCTCGACTTGGTGTAAACTCCCATGTCATTGACTATCACGATTCTTGTGTGACTAGTGGGCTCTTGATCTTGTTCGCTGATTGGTGGAGTGAGCTGAGTCAGAGTGTCGATATGTCTGTCTAGCCGACTTTTCCTTCTAGACTTTTTCACATAGTTGCTGAAGTTGCACAGTGATCTCAACTTATTTTTGTGTGCCCAGGGTTTGTGCTTGTGTCAGGACTTTAACTACCTCAGCCAGCTCTCCTACAATGGGCTCAAACATTTGCTAAAGTTGGTGACCTATTTGCACCTTATCAACTCTGAAAGCAACAGTAGGCTGGTGGTAAGCTTCGAGGGGCAAACCGGCAGTGATACCAGCAGTGGTAACATCTGCCAGCTGGTTAACTGGAGTGTTTGAGCTTCTGATGGTTCTTCCTCTAACCATTGTCGCTGGGCAGAAAAGCAACTCAAAAACAGATGGGCCCTTCTTCTAGCGCTAAAATGTTAGTAGTGAAATTCGGTAAGCCCTAAATTTTAGTCAACTTGAATAGTTCTTGTATCCCCAAGCTACAATCTGATTATGAAAAAGCAGGAAATATTAAAAGCAAGGGGAAAGAAGAAGAACAAGATGAACACTAGAGAATTTAATGTGGTTTGATTAAAATCTTTTGTTTGGATTTCTACGTTCACAAATGATTTTATTTCTATTGAAAATTTAGCAGAGTTATAGTATGTATTTCGGGCCTTCTTTCTATTGTATCTAATCTTTCCCCTTTTACAGAGGCTGGGAGGTTACAAATGTAATTTACTAAGCTATAAATATGTTACATCAAATAATAAATGTATTTGACAAGTATGGCTTCTGCAAATCAGCTCTTGCAGACTACTTTCTACGCGTGGATCCTAGTAAGCTACTTCTTATAGATTAGCCCCACAAGTTGAGTCTAAAAGAGTGCCTGCCTCAAGTTCGCCCATGCTAGCTTTTAGCTGGACGAGATGCTGCATCCCGCGAGTTAGGACTTATGGTCTGAGGTCACTATTAGTCTTTAATCAGTGACATCAAGCTTGCATTTGGCAATGCAAGCTTGTACAGGATGAGCTGCTAGCTATATGAGCCAAGGCTCATTTCTTAGCGAGCTGGTACTTCTGTCTTGCTCTCTGCTTTTAAGCTTATAGTTGACGATCGGGTGCCATTGAACGATCTTAAACTTGAAATAGATTGGGCTTTCCTCATTTGAACTCATCTGTTGCTGGGCTTTTGTCAACCCATTTTGTGCAATACCAGAAAATTCCTATAACACTTGATATGTTAGAAGGCATAAAATCAATTAATATATCCTTAATATGAATTATATGTCTAAAGGTTATGGTGCTCTTTTCCCGTAATGAACTATGTTTCATAATAAGTCGTTGCATTTGTCAGGTTATCATGTAGACCTTAACATATTGAGTCATTGATATTATTTTTCATATCAATCACAGTTTCAAACTGTTATATATGAAATTTGGTTCGGCTTAGTTAGATTTATGAGCGGCCCAAGAGTGGCAAGGGACCAGCTCGAAGAATGCTCATGCCGCCTTGCCATTAGATCACGTCGCGAACGACCTCTTCAGCTCAAACTCGTGCATGACAGAGCGAGTTCAACCTTGACTTCCCTATCTCGAGGACGGGCACGTCCCCAGATTGAACGATCTGGCTAATGAAGTATGATCAGCGACCTGGGAGCTCGCTAAACCAAAAACCCATTCACACCTCGCCCAGCAGACACGCCGGGCCCACTTACTGAAGATAATCTACAGTAACCGAATAACAGGATTTTGTCTGTTCATTCTGTCTTGTATAATAAATGTTAATGTAATAGATTTACTGTATATGAAATTATCATTGTAACCTCATCTCCTCTATAAATATGATGAAGGAGCCTTCTATAAAGGAAGAGCATCTTTCATGTAGGCAGAAACTCTGCTAAAGTAGAGAGAAGAGAATTTGAGTGTGGAAACTCTGTAAAAACACCTTCACTACAATACATTACTGTGAACGTAGGGTCCGATTATACCCGGATTTGGCTGAACCACGTTAAAAATCTCGTGTCTCTTTACTGCTCTTCCCTTCTTCCTTGTGTATTTTACTGATTTATTATATTTGGACTAGTTATGATTAGAGATCCCGAAAGAATCCCCCCGTTGGCCAGAATTTGGCTCAATACCAAAATTCGACGTCAACACAAACCAATCAAAATTATATTAATTTCAAACTATAACTTGTTAAATCTAATTTATTTTAACACTAATGATGATGACATTTAAATTATTTCTTAAGATTCTAAGCTTGTTTTTTTCAAAAAAAATTATTCATCACATAAAAGAACAGTTTTGCTAGTCCATCGTTGTCTTTCTCGCTTCCATTCTCATATTTTTTTTCTAAAAAAATTGATTCAACTTATTTATAAAAGAATGCATTTAATGGTGGTAGTTGAGAAAAAAAAAAAAGAAACTTAAGTGCACTTACTAATCTGAAAATATTTTTTATTTTATCATAATACTGAGATATTAATATTTATAATATTTTGATAAATTAAAACATTATTTCTTATTACTGAAATGTCAATAATATGATTAGAAACATTGAATAGAATAGTGAGGGTAAAACTCACATAATATATAGAATAGACAGATGTAAAATTCAATGCGTGGAGTTAACATCTTTATGCGGAAGAATAGTGATGGGGACGGGCCTTAAAGTAGGCAAATATGCTAAGCCACATCTTTGTTTATGGTCCAAACGTAGCTTAAAAAAAATATTAAATTAATATTTTAATCCTTATATTTTTCAAATATTTTGAATTAGTTATCTATATTATAAAAATCTTGAATTGGACACCTATTATTTGTTTTATTTTTTAACTGAGTTCTTGTCTTCTGCCCAACTCAACTTCCCTAAAAAATTATTTGACGTGACTAACCAAAATCTCTAAATTGGCAGAAAACTTTCCAACATGGAAGATGAGCAGCAAAGGTGTATATGGTTTTAAAGGTAAAAAACTTGACTGCAGATCTCCTTCTACACATAAGACATTAAGCTTGATGTCATTTCTTTATTAACTGTGAAAGCTTAACAAGGATGACATTCAATACTAGTATATTTGAAAGAATAATGTTTACAAGAGTCATTTCTTTACAAAATTAATCTTATTTTGGAATCGAAGAGGTTACGGTAGCCCCACCACCATAACCCTTTCTGCAGGTGGTTCACGCAGAATTGGAGATCTAATGAAGGAAGTTCAACATTGGCGCCATCTCCAGTCTAATCCACGAAAACAAAATGCACTAGGACCAGGATCAACAATCCGAGGCCGGTGACAATAATCGAATAGTAATAACACAACAACCTGTGCAATACCAGATGAACCAAAATGTTCATTACCATAATAACCAGAGACAACATGAAAAGTATACACTACAAGGCGAAAACGGCCAATTGCAAGTAAAATTAAAACAAATGCGTAGAAAGCTACAGAGGCATCTTCATCGCGAACAAAATGATAGAATTTACTATCAGCCTCGTGACTATCATCATCAAGATAACTCCCAAGGGAGGAGACCATTTGGAGATTGATTGAGGAACCCTAATAATGAGGAGTTAAGACATCTAAGCTCAATGGAACCTTGAAGTACATTACTTCCGCTATAATAGCAATCACAGCTATCAGGTTTGCAACAATGATGAGCAAGAAAACTCACACCCTTTCATCCTTGACATCATGAGGGTCCCAGTGCCAGCAATCTTTAAAACTCCAACAAACGTTGAATCATACAATGGTACATCCAACCCCAAGAACATATAAAGGCCTTTAGAGTGGCCATGCTATTGTTTGGTGCACCAGACATCATCATTGCGGGTCCCAAAAATTGGTTCTTGCCCTTTTTTACATTTGTAAATTACATATTCTTTTTATTTGAGAGATTGGATTATTGATGCACAAAGTTTTTTAATAAAGTTTCTATTAGAAGATAAAGAATATAATAAAGTGACGGATAAAATTAAGAATTCAGTTTGTAACTAATCAAGTTAAATAGCACAACACTTAATACAATTCATGTGACTTTAAGAATGTAGCAATTCAGAATTCCAAATAGCAAAATATCATAATCATATCAGTAATGCAACATAATGCAATAATGAAAGGTGTAGAAAAGATAAACAAGAAACACCAGAGTTTTAAAGTGGTTCAACTTTACCTGAAACCGTAGATGAAGTCTACATCCATTGAATCAATACTCAACTGGATGATCTCTATTATTATAATTCATAGCATTTAAATTGGACTCTTGAAAACCAATTTATAACAAGATTTCACCGGGCTCTTGCCTAGTCTAAATACAATAATTCTTCTATCTTTTCATACAATGATTAACCTCATAACCTAGAGTTCTACAAAGAATTCAATGCACTCTTCAACTAATTGTAATTAACCTCGCAGCTAAAGAAGATGCACAGGGAAGATCCACCTCTTCCTTCGTATCCCAAATTTCTAATCAATCTCAAAAACCTAAAAAAACAAAAAAGAATTGGTAAAAGAAAACAATATCAGAGTTTGCGATAAAAATCTCAAACAACTAACTGTGTAACCTTCATAGAAATTGATCTAAGCTTTTAATCCAATATGTTTTTGAGAGGCTGAGTTAGATCAAATAAAGCACAAGAAGTCTCTCTATTTTTCACACTCAGAGTGATAAAGAATGATATGAAAAACTTATGTTAAAATGAGAGTGAAAGGGTATTTATACTTAACCGACATTTGAAAATAACTGATTTTTAAGTTTTGAATAATCTGTGAATCAATTCGTAGCTATTATAACTGTTATATGTGAAAATCGGTTCGGTCCTGTTATATGCAAAATGGCCTCGAGTGAACAAGCCCCCGAGCGCGGCAAAGGCCAAGCCCCCCACCTCGCCAAAGGCACTCAGCGAACTTCGCTTTGCCCATCAGAAAGCGGCACAACAAAGTAAGTCTCAGCACCATCCCATGAAGCAAGCCTCACCTCACGAGGCAGCAAGGCAGCGATGCAGTGAGAAGAGCACAACCAGCTCGTCAAGTAGTCGATCACCCTACTCGAGCCCGCTACCTCGCTAAGTAGCACCAAGCTCACTACAGCAGGTCCCCATGATGCCCCCGAGCCAGGAATTCCCACTGGGACACCCAGCACCTTACTTGGCACAGCCGTGCCAAGCAACGGACACAGATAGACACAAGTTTACAGCTGACCAAGGGGGCCCACCCTGCAGCCTACATTCTGCAGTAGCCAGATTGTAGCCTGTTTACTATCTTTCTCATTTATATCTTAATGTAACACAACTGTAGTTTGTAATTAATGCATGTAACTCCTCCTTCCTTTATAAATAGGATTGCATTATTAGAAGAAGGGAGAGAGCCAATTTTTCTGTATAGAAGCTCTACCAAAATCAAGGGCAATATTGTAACATTGTAAATACACCATTGCAATAGCACACTGCTGTGGACGTAGGGTCCAATGATATCTAGATTTGGTAGAACCACGTTAAACCTTGTGTCTTCTTCTCCATCTTCCCTTCATCTCTGTTTATTTTACCGTTCTATTACACTGAACTGGATACAGGCTTGAGATCCTGAAAGAATCCCCCCGTTGGCCAGAGTTTGGAGCATAACCAAAATTCGACGTCAATATTTCGGTGCCGTCTATAGGGATCTCACCTATTCTAGTTCATTCCTGCTGCAATGGGCTAATGGCTAAGGGAAGAGCCATTAGAGCCTCAAATGCACAATGCCATACTCCAGACAGCCATGTCTCGACAACAAACTCGCCTACTGCTCCCATCGTTAGAGCAACTACTGGTGTTCCTTCAAACAGTTTGGCCCAGTCGGTCCTTGCTGCCAATGGCATTGATGAACCACAAACCTGACTCCAGCGTTAGGAGAAACTTGAGCACATGATGGGAAAACTGACTAAAACAATCACAATGTTGGTCCAAGCACAAGCCCAGAATGTACAAGCGTGAATTGAACCCACCATACCTGAGGTTGAACGTTCTGGTGAAGCCAACCAAGAGCGGACCTTGCATCGCCATCCATACGGCCAGGGCAATAAACCAAACCACCAAGTTCCTAGCCAAGGACTGGGGGGCTTGGGTATCATGGTGGAAGGTCTCCTTCAAAGAGTCAAGTATTTGGAGGAGCATCCTCAAGCTTGAAATGACCATAGGGCGCTTTGAGGAGCAAACCCCTCTTTCTAAAGAGATCATAGAGGAGCCCCTGCCATGTAAGCTTAAAGTTCTAGCTATTCCGTTGTATGACGAAGACAATGACCCGTGTAACCATCTGGACTTGTTCAACATCCAGATAGATCTTCAAGCTTGTAGCCCCTTGGTCAAGTGCCGTATTTTCCTTGCTACTTTGAGTGAAGTCCCTCAAGCGTGATTCAAGAGTCTCCCAGCTCGCAACATCAGTAGTTAGGAGAAATGTCAGGAAAAGTTTATCGATCAATACTAAGCACTGCAGAAGCGACTCTTGCCCCTATGCCATCTCACTACGATCTTCCAAGGCAAGCAGAAGGCACTGAAAGATTACCTCTCTTGCTTTAAGTGCGAAGCCAATAATGTTGAGAAACCCTCGGATGAGGCTATTCTGGCTGCCATCTCGATAGGACTCCGCAAGTATAGAAAACTATTCAAGAGCCTATATAAATCACCAGTGGGCAACCTAGGTGAGTTCTATGAGCGGGCCGTGAAACAAATTAGGTGGGACAAGACTTTCGACTCACAGAGAATCGAAATAAATGGTTCAGCTCCGAACAGGAAAAGGAATAACCATGGAAATGGGAATGACAACCCCGAATTTCAACTCGTAAAGAAGAGCAAGGATGAGCGACCCCCATTCCAAGCTCACCACAGCACCTATAGCATCTTGTCAGATGCTCAGGATAAGATCTTCACAATGGAAAGGGATAAGGAAGACTTTGAAAAGCCTCCGCCCCTGAAGACTCTCGGCAAATCCAGACTCAACTGGGAAAAATTCTATGCATATCATAATGAGTTCAGGCACATCATTTTGGAATGCTGGGCACTGCGAGATACTATCAAGGATCTCATCAAAAAAAGGTCATTTACATGATTACGTTGTGTAGCCTTCCAGGCAATAGTATGGATTATCCTGACAGGACATCGAGCGAGAGCGATCCCCTACTATCAGGATGATCTTTTGAACTCTTGTATCTATTTATAAGTTGTATAACATTTTGAATACAGTTACTAATACTAAGTTTTCTTTTATCATGCTAGCAACGTCCACAGTCTGCATGCTGTCAACTTATCGTAAACCTTATAAAAGGCTTCACACTCTAATCCTTCATTTAGTTGAGGCCCCCCAGAGCTTAATCCGGAGAAGAATTAATGAACACTTGACCAGTTGAGCTGCAGGCTCGCTGAGGCGTGGAGATGCTCAAAATAAACTCACTTAACCAGTTGAGCTGTGAGTTCGCTGAGGCGTGGAGACGCTCAAAATAAACTTACTTAGCCAGTCGAGCTGCAGGCTTATTGAGGCGTGGAGATGCTCAAAATAAACTCGCTAACACCAGCATGGCTGCGTGCTCACTAAGGTGTGGAGACACTCAAAAACACTCACTTATTTAGGCACAAGATCACCCCGATCACAAGATCGGTCACCCTTTTATTTGGGCACAAGATCGCCTCGATCACAAGATTGATCACCCCTTTTATTTGGGCACAAGATCATCCCAACCACAAGATCGATCACCCTTTATTTGAGCACGAGATCACTCACTTGTCAAATTCGTAGCTCTCATGTGCATTTGGCCACAAAATCAGCCTGAGCACCAAGATCGCTTAATTGATAATTTCATAGTTCGCATGCAAACTTATTTCATTATTCAATAATTTCGTATTGATATGTTCATTTATTTGGTCACAAGATCGACCTGAGCGCAACATCGCTCCCATTCGTAACTCATGCTGTCTTCTGACTACGTGCAGGTCATACAAATGGTTCAAACTGAAGTGTTTACAAACAAAAATTATGGAAAAGAAACTTTCATTCATTGAAAAACCTCAACAAGGCAGATCTGCATTAGAAAGCTCCAACTGTGAGTTGATGAAAATACATGAAGTAAGATTCTAACGGATCGAGAATTGCAAAGTCTTAACTCCTAGCTCGCTAGGTGAACTGAGAGTTAGGGGGCTTATGTTATATGTGAAAATGGATTTGATCCTGTTATATGCAAAAATGGCCTCAAGTGAACAAGCCCCAGAGCGCGGCAAAGGCTAAGCCCCCCGCCTCGCCAAAGGCACTCAGTGAGCTTTGCTTCACCCATCAGAAAGTAGCACAGCGAAGTAAGTCTCAGCACCATCCCGCGAAGCAAGCCTCGCCTCATGAGGTAGCAAAGCAGCGACGCAGTGAGAAGAGCACAAAACCAGCTCGTCAAGTAGCCAATCACCTTACTCGAGCCCGCTACCTCGCTAAACAGTACCAAGCTCGCTACAACAGGTCCCCATGACGCCCCTGAGCCAGGAATTCCCGCTCGAGATGTCCAACACCTCGCTTGGCACAGCCATACCAAGCAACAGACGCAGACAGACATAAGTCTACAGCTGACTAAAGGGGCCCACCCTGCAGTCTACATTCTGCAGTAGCCAGATTGTAGCCTGTTTACTATCTTTCTCATTTATATCTTGATGTAACACAACCATAGCTTGTAATTAATGCATGTAACTCCTCCTTCCTCTATAAAAAGGATTGCATTGTTAGAAGAAAGGAGAGAGCCAATTTTTCTATGTAAAAGCTCTGCCAAAACGAAGGGCAACATTGTAACATTGTAAATACACCATTGCAATAGCACACTGTCGTGGATGAAGGGTCCAATGATATCTGGATTTGGTCGAACCACATTAAACCTTATGTCTTCTTCTCCATTCTTCTCTTCATCTCTGTTTATTTCACCGTTCTATTACATCTAAACCAGATACAGGCTTGAGATCCCGAAAGAATCCCCATGTTGGCTGGAGTTTTAAGCATAACCAAAATCTGACGTCAACAATAACTAACTCATAACTAACTAATTAATTTGTGAATAGATTCAGCTTGTGAAAATCATGAAAAAATTTATGACTGAATTAATGCATGAATTGATTACCTTTTGGTCTAAAAAAATTTGTGAATCGATTGCATAATTGATTCAAAATGCTTTCAAATGTTTCGATAAAAATATTTTCAAAAAACTTTTCTTCAAGAATCGATTCAAGTACATTCCATAAAATTCCTTCTATTAATCGATTCATGAATTGATTCACAAAGTGAAAAATAATTTTCTATAAAAATTTAACTTGTGAGAATGTACTAAAAATATAGTTAGAAAACATTTGATTTAAACCATTTCATTTGGTTTATTTCAGCCTCAGATTGGCTATTTTAGAAAATTATTTAGATCAAAAACTTATTGGATTACACTTACAAAAGATCCTATAAAAATTAATAAACCCTAAGATTAGGTTGAATCTCTTGATATCTTCAATGTCACTTAATCAACCTTTAGTCTGCAAAATGAACAAACACTTAAAAGCATATAGTTAGATCATAACATCAAATAAAATTATTTTTTAATATCAAAACTGAAGAAGACATGATAGCTAGGCTAACAATCATGTGTAGAGCCTTTTCAACAACCCTCAAGAAAATAGGCTTACAATGGTTGATGAGTTTCCATTTTATCTTGAAATTTCAGGAGTTATCTGATCAATTTCTAGCACACTTTGCAACATCCTATGCCCATAAGAAAATAAGTGCCTCCCTAATGTCAATCAAATGAGGAAAAAATGAATCTCTCAAAGAATATTTAGGAAGATTTAATCAAACAACATTGGAAATCAACGATCTTTAGGAAGTTGTTGCAATTCACTCAATACTAGTTGGGTTACAATCGGGAGATTTCTTAAAATCACTTGTTAAGAAACCAGTCAAAAACCTTATCGAACTATTAGCTTGATCAACAAAGTTCATGAATGCTGAAAAGGTCTAATTAGCCAAAAAAAATAGGCAAAAAGGGGGAACGAGGACCCACAAAAGAATGACAAAAATGATTGATAAGAAAAATTTGTTCCATAACACTAAAGACTATATTAGCCTAAAAAACAAAATTGAAAAATTGATAAGAAGAGGCCACTTACAACAATACAAGAAAATCAATCGGACAAGGGCTAAAAGGCCATATAAGCCATTCAATGATCAGAAAGAATGACCAAGGACACAGTTTAACTCGCATGCAGAAAGAGTAGAAGAAATAACGAATTTGCCTAAAAAAAGCAACTAATAATTGGCATCATCAAAACCATAGCATGTGGGTTCATCGGAGGATAAACCTCTAATAATGCCAAAAAAAGACATTTGAGAGTGGTCATGAAAATAGAAGTCAAATGCCCAAAAAGAAACCTAGATCCTATTTTTCATTCTCAGAGGTGGATTAATTGAAAGACTTTGATCAGGATCATGACGACCTAATGGTAATTACAACAAAAATACATAACTATACTGTCAAAAGGATCTTGATTGACCAAGGCAATTCAGTAGATATCCTATACCTACACACAGTAAAAAATCTACGCATACTAATTGAAAGTCTAACACCATATCAAGGCAGCCTGGTAAGATTATGCTAAAGGCAAGTACTGGTCCTTAGTTCCACCAAACTTAATAAGCACCTAACCACAAATAGCAAATATAAAAGTCAAATTCCTAGTAGTAGATGCCCCTAATAATGCATATAATGCCATACTAGGAAGAACCACTTTGAACAAAATGAGGACCATAGTCTTAACACCACATCTATAAATGAAGTTCCTCACAAAAATTGGGATATGATATATGAGAGCCATCAATTTACGGCTAAAAAATGCTACATGAATAGCCTACAAGAGGTATAGACATTAAGGGAAAAAAAGCATAGAAATTGATTAAGAAATAAGCAAACATAAAGCTCAAGAGTAAGACAACACATCAAAGAAAAGAAAAGAGAAAGTTATTAATTGTAAAATGGTATTTGTCGAATTGATCAAAAATTCAAGTTTGAGTCAAAACTAGAAAAAGTAAGGATTTTCAGGCCAAAAGATGACAGAATAGTCAAGGTCAAAAAAAACTTGCTAGAAGAATTCAAAGCCAAATTACTTAATCTCCTAAAACAAAACGTAGAAGTGTTCACATGGACAACTACTAATATGCTCAAAATTAACCTTGAACTTGTTTGCCATAAATTAGATATAAACCCATCTGTAAAGACAATACAATAAAAGAAATGAAACCATGGTATAGATAGATCAGAAGCAATAAAAACCAAAGTGGAAAAACTAACAAAAGCATATTTCATTCAAGAAATCAAACACACAACATTACTATCAAATTTAGTCATGGTGAAAAAAGTGAACAATAATTTAAGGATATGCTTAGACTTTATCAATCTAAACAAGGCCTGCCCAAAATACTCATTCCCATTACCATGCATCGATAAATTGGTGGATAAAGCACCAGGGTTTATAGTATTAAGTTTCTACATGCTTTCTCCAAGTATAATCAAATCCTCATGTGGCCAGAAGATTAAGAGAAAACAACCTTTATCAGAAATAAGGAAGTGTATTGTTATAAAGCCATGTCATTTGATAAGAAGAATATAGATGCCACATACCAAAGGATGATGAAAAAGGTTTTTAAAGAATAAATTGGAAGAAACCTCAAAGTGTATATAGATGATATGATAATCAAATCTACCATATTATTAGACCATCTTAAAGACTTGGAAGAAATTTCCCAAGTCATGAAATAGTGCAACATAAAGGTAAATCCCACCAAATGCACATTTGGCATCACAACTAGAAAATTCCTTGGTTTCATGATCATAGAAAGAGGAATTGAAGCTAACTCAACTAAGTGCCAAGCTATCTTAAACATGAAGAGCCTAACAAGCAAAAAAAAAAAAAAGTCAAAAAGTTGAGTGGATGAATAGCTACTTTGTTATGCTTCATGTCTAAGTATATAATATTCTTTCTTAAATTATCTTTGTTAACTTCAGAACCCAAGTGCCTCATGAATAAATACAAAAAAACACTCCCAGGTCAATAGACAAATGCCTATCATTCTACAATATCTTGAAAGGAACAAAAGGGTTCAAATCGGATAAAAAGTGCAAACAAACATTTTCAAACTTAAAAAGATATTTGGCAACATCGTTTATATCAGCTAAATTGGAATCCAAGGAACCATTATATTTTTACTTCACCACGCTGAAGAAGCGATTAGTGCAATTTTGGTAAAATAAGGAGATGATAAACGACAGCTTGTTTACTTTACAAGTAAAACTTTACATTAGGCAGAATTAAAATATCAAAAAATTGAAAAATTAACTTATGCTTTGTTAACAGCATCACAAAAATTGAAACCATATTTTCAAAATCATCAAATCATAGTACGAACAAATCAATCAATCAAGTTTTGACCAATCCTGACATGGCTAGACAACTAGTGGCCTGGGCGGTTGGGTTAACGAAATATAGCCTTCAACATGAGCCTAGAAGAGAGATAAAAGCATAGGTACTAGCAAACCTCATTATAGAGATGACAAGAGATATGAACCAAAACACCAACAATGATATTTCTTTTATATGGACTCTTTTTACCGACGAATCGTCAAATAAGAAAGGTAGCGAAGCAAGTGTTATTTTAGAAGGTTCTGATGGCATCATTGTGAAATGTGTCCTAAAATTTGATTTTTTGAATGACCAATAACTAGGTTGAATATACAACTTTAACCAAGGACTAAAGCTCGTTGATGAAATGGGGACAAAGGCAGTTAAAACCATAAGTAACTCACAATTGATAGTGGGACAGGCGAACAAAACATATGAAACTAAAGTCCTATGCCTTATAAAATACATGGAAAAATTCATAGCCATAGCATCAAAATTCACAAGTTTCAAACTGTAACAGATACCAAGAATGGAAAACAATCAGGCGGATGCACTTTCCAAACTAGTTAGTGCCAAAGTCATTATGAATAACAAAAGCTTTTTATAAGGCACACTCTAAAGACCAATTATAGAAGATGAACAGAACATGGCCATAGACAAATCAAGGAGCCCAAAGTGGCTAAGGCTTGTTACATTCAGCAACAAATTTCCCGACCTTTTTCACAATTCCAAAATAAGGCCCAAATCCAAATCTGTGGAGCAAGATACATGCACATAACGATTAATGATAGGGTTGAAAAAAATCAAAAAAGTAAACCTTAGGACTAATCATGGAAAGTTTTGAAAGACATGAAATTAATGTTAGAAGTCAAGGGTTTAAATTTGATCTATCGTAATGTAAAATTAACTCATTGACAATACAAAATTAAATCCAAAAGTTTGATATTAGATTAATTCAATAACAATAGATCAACATAGATTATTTCATTGACATTATTTTAACATTATATTTTAAAATTTTATGTCGATTAATTATTCCAATTTATCTATTCATTAAATTTTCTCCGAAATGTCATGTTGAGAAATTCTTACTTTTATTAAATGCATATAAATTGTACATAATTAATCAATGACAATTTGTATAAATGAAAGAAAAGATGGTAATGTGCATAATTTTTATTTAATTTAAAAATAATTTTCATAAAGAAAAAATACACTATTTATTTGTGGTATCATTATGGTGTCAATTTATTTATGTTGTGATTTAAAGTGTCACCAAGAAGTAATATGTAGGTTGTACTACTTTAATCACTTATACTAATTTTTTATCTAAATTTAACGAATTTTATTACATGTCAATTATGTATATTCTAATTAGTCCCAATTTGACTTTGATTGAACGTTTATTATTTCCAATTCCTTATTTTGTCTAAATTGAGACATTAAAAAAAATTACCTTTAATTTTGCAAAAATCCTTTGATGCAATGCATGGAAAATTAGTTAAATGATTTTTTATGATTTCACAGAGTTTGTTGAATTATGTTGTTGACTTATATTGCTCACAAAGTCTGTGTTGTATTGAAGCGATTTTACAAAATTAAAGATAATTTTTTTTTTTAAATTTTAAATTTAAATAAAATTAAAAATTGGGAACGATGATTTTCAATCAATGTTAAATTATGACTTATTAGTGAATATAGAACTAACATATGACAAATTTACTAGATTTAAATGGAAAATTAGTACATATAAATAAAATATGAATAGTATAAATCACGCATTGCAGCTTAATAATATTCTAAATTATGTATTAATAAATTAAAACTAAAATGATTATACAAATGAATAAAATATATATTTTTCTTTTTTTTATAACTAGTTGAATGCACTCAGCTTGCAGTAAGCAAGATTGCAAGCAAGAATTTCTCTTGCAATCTTGCTTGTCCTTTTTTTTGTCGAATTACTTTGAAATCTTGCACAGCAACAAGAGCCACCATGGACGTTCATGTCAAGTTTTATAAGTGGAGAACTATGAAGTACCGACACTTCATATAGTAATCGTGTCCGTGTGTCGGTGTTCACATTTTCTCATGTCCGCACGTTGAAAATATCGTGTCCGTGCGTTAAAAATATCTTGTCCCCGTGTCCGTGTAACATAGATGAGGAATCAAGGGCTTTAAAGCTTTAGTATATTAGGTTTTGTTCGGAAGTATTTTTATTTTTATTTTATTTTTAAAAATAATCCTCTCTTATTTTTAAAAATTATTTTTAAAATAAAATTTTTAAAATTATTTTTGAAAACAGTCTTATTAAATTTTTTTTTATTTTATTTTTTTAAAATAAAAAATTATTTTTAAAAATTATTTTCAAACAGACCCTTAAGAAACAATTCTCTTATTTTTATTTTATATTATCTTATAAAAAAATTAAATTATACATTATTTATTAAAAGGTGTCTTACATCCACTTTTAAATATAAAAATAGATTTATCAAATGAATAATGGAAAGATGAAAATAGAGTTGATAAATGTAATAGTTCATAAATTTTAAATTTTGATATTAAATTCAACTCTTAATGCCAAAAGGTAAATATCTTTTCTGACCTCAAAGAGTTTGTTGATTTTGTCGTGGTCAAAATTTTTATTAAAATTGAAATATCGTGAGAAATATAAGTGTATTTGAATGTGTCTGGAACAGGACAGACTTTGTGAGAAAGCACCAAGCGTGATGCATGAATTCCAAACGTGCAAAAAACGGTGATAAAAAGGTAAAGAAGAGGGGGAAGCACATGCAGAAGCTCCTGCTTGACCAAAAAGTGCGGTATCTATCTGTGCCCTTTTGGACTCCTCAGTCCCCACCCGTCGCTTTCATATCCTCCCCATTGCGTCTTCCTTCCATGTTCTTCTCATCTGCCTCTTCAATGTCCCTCTGTCACCTTCCTTTCATTCTTCACCCATCTCGCTCTACCACTTGTTCTCTGTTTCATAGCGAGGAGTTCAAAATTTGAAACTTTCTCCTTGATTCGCATTGATCTGTTATTTTTACTTCAATTTGTAATTTTGGGTGCTTTGGCAAGAACAAGTTTCACCCTTTGTTTTAAGTTTTCATCACTAGGGGTTTAAGGTTTCAAACTTTCCAATTCTCTTTCTCGTTTCCTAACTCTGGGTGTTCGGCAAGAGCAAATTTTGATTTTCGAGGAAAAATATGTTGCTGCCTTGTGATTTTTGTGACTCCAAAATGGCTGTCTTGTACTGTAGAGCAGACTCGGCCAAGCTCTGTTTGTATTGTGACCAACACGTTCACTCTGCCAACGCTCTGTCAATCAAGCACGTCCGTTTCCAGATTTGTGACAACTGCAAAAACGACAACGCAACTGTATGGTGCTCTGGGGAAAACCTTATACTTTGCCAAGACTGCGATTGGGACATTCACAAGAACTGTTCATCTGCTTCACTCCACAAGCGTACCCCAGTTGAAGGCTTTTCTGGGTGTCCTTCAATCATTGAACTTGCTTCAGTACTTGGTTTAGATTTGAAACCGGAAGATTTTATGAATACAAATTCTGGAACACGTCTATACGAACAAAAATTGAAGAATTTGATGTGTGGAAAGTACAAGGACAAGGTTTATGAGCAATTGTTGGGGTTGGGAAGAAGGAATTTAGCTCAATTGTATAAAGATGGAGCTGAATTTGGTCCAGGGACGCCGCCTTGTAGGCATGCTCAGATGGGGAATGTGGAGAGCTTTGGAGTGAGTGATGGGGATTGTGATGAGTTGCCGAAGAAGCAGCATACGCCGTTTACTTCTTTGCTTGTGTTGCCGGCCGATGGGGATGTGAGGAAAAACGATTGTGGAAGTGAAGGAGATCTTCTTTGGGATTGCAATCCTGCATATCAGGTGGCTCAGGTTTGTGAAGTGTGACTTTTTTTCACTGGTTCTGCTGGATATTATCCAATGTTTGAAGCTGAAATGTTTGTTCTTTCAAGTATCATTGCAGTTACAATACCTTGTAAAAAATTCCAACCTGCAATAACTTTGTTGCATAAATCACTGCAATGAGTAGTGTTATTTGCTTGGATCCAGTGTAATAACTGTATTTGTTCCATATGACCATCCAAGTGTGTGAGATTCCCTTAATATCTATGGATCCGCACAAATCAAAGGTCAGATGAAACAACTGCAGCGGCAGTTACTGCACATTTAGATGGCCAAATGCAGCAACTGCAGTTATTGTACTCGATCCTAACTGTTTTTGACTCAAATTGTGCACTTGTATTGTGAAGGGAGTTTTGAGTGTAGGTGGAAATATAATGGAAGTGAGAGTAGCATTTTCCTTATTCATGTGGGCATTGACAACTGAATGAAGTCTCTTGGTATTATGAGTTGTGTTAAAATCTCTATATTTGGGAAGGACCAAAACGTCATTTTCCTGGTATTTGTTAAATTAACAGATTTCATATAACTGCACGGAAAGTGCTCCTATCACAATTTGTTCCTTGCCAATTTTTATCTTTGGATCTCAATTGAAGTGGATTGAGTTTCGTAAACATTATGATTCCTTAGTAATCAACCTCAAGGCACTAAAGTACTTTTCCTCCAAAAGTTTTTGTTTTCATCTTTTGCACTTTTTATTTATCAATTTGCAGCGTTTAAACTAATTACAATGTTAGTAAGATAATCTATTTTATTAGTTATAGGATATCATGAAACTGAGGTTTTTGCTCGAAAGTTTGAACAGTGAAGATCGTGATTTTCCAGAACACTAATTGTATGTTGAGCCTCTTGTTTTTCAAATAGCATCAGGCATACCCTTTTATGGTAAACTTGTGTAATACTTTCAGATATTATGAGTTTTGATTCTTGTAATACTTGTGTAATACTGAAATATGTGGTTGACATTTTGGAGAATAGTGTTAGCACTTCTTGTCGTTTTCCCAGAAAGGCCAATTTCTGTGTTTCCTTTCTTCTTAATTCATATTTCATTTAATACTAGTAATCTTTCACATTCACATCGTCAAGCAGTGTAAGGCACTTTTTGTATCAAATATCTTCACATGGTAAATAAGAAATATTTAATTTGCATGTGAATTGTGTGCTGAATTAGTACTCAAATTCTCCCCGCAGGTATGGGATTTCCAATTAGGAAAGTCAAGAGATTGCAGAGACCCAACATTACCGACATTTGGTGGTTTAGAAGAGGCTTCTTTCTCGACAACAAGATCATTACAAGATACACACAATATGAATTGCTCAACAATTGGCGATGATCTTCTCTCAAGAAATGTAAGCCATATTTCTACAAATCCCTTCCAATGAATGTTAGTTTAGTTCTTTTGTACATGTAATGTCCTTCAAAATGTGCACCTTTAAGGTTGACAAATTGAGAATCACCACAGCCAAGTTAGCACTAGTCCGCTTGTAGACAAGTCTTCTAAATTAGGTCATTTCTGTCTGCAGTTACTGGTTCATCAGGTTACTTACACATGAAAACTTAGAAGTCATTATTAGCTCCAAGAAAAATGCTAGTTACACAATTTGAGTTAAATTAAGCTCATGTTTATTTAGAATCTTAGATTATTGTATGGGTGCACAGTTGTGAATACAGGAAATATATGCAGCACTCTCAGGGCATTATTGTTTTTTCTTGTGGTTATATTTCTTCTTGGGGAACTGTTTGAATATGTACCTGCTCTATTGTGGTTCTTACTCTTATTGAATTTTTGATAAATTTGCTAGCTCCTGCACACCTTCATCATAGGGTCATACTGAACCCAGAATTCTGGGATATTTGGCTTTTTTACTGAAAAAAAAAAATGCGGTGAGGCGTTAGTTAAGGGGAATTAAAAATACTGACAAAACTGTGGGCCTTCATAGGTTCAATTTGTGGGACAGTGCGCACATGGGGAGGGACAGTG
>JANHAO010006218.1:0-21628 GCA_026873985.1 Saraca asoca
CATTAATTTTATTCCATATTTTTTTATTTAATATTTAATAAATAAAATATTTTTTATTTTTATTATTTTATAATTATTAATATAAATAAATTAAATTTGAAAAAAAAAAGAAGCTTAAAAGGCCAGAAGGATAGAAGGGCGGAAGGGCAAAAAGGCTTCTCACGGCAAAGGCAAAAGGCCAAATTTGAAGAAAAAAAAAAAAAAAAAAAGAAGCCTAAAAGCTTTCCGCTACTTTTAGTAGCTTTTTTCCAAATAAGCTTATAAGCTATAAATTACTGAAATAAACTCATTTATCAAACAGTTCTATTTTAGTTAAATATCAAACAGTTCTATTTTAGTTAAAGGAGTTTATAAGTTTTAAGTTATAAGTTATAAAATATAAGTTTGTTTTTTGACTTGCCAAACACACTCTCAAATGATTGTAAGACGATGTGTGTCTAACGGGGTTGGTATTTAATTTTTCTTATACAAATAACAGAGGCCCGTTTATTAGTTAGCCCATTGCAAGATTTTAGAGAGAAAAGAAAAACCCTAAGCACGCTTCGTCACTTACAAGCTGTAACTTCTATTTGCATCTGTACCTTACTTATTTGAAGAACAGACAGAGTGAAGCAGAGATTGTACTGAAGAATTGAATTGACACGGCAATGGGGATGGGTCATTGCATTACCAGTCACTGTGAAAATTTGTCAGCTTCCTTCTTGCCGCATCCATCTTCAATACTTTCTTCGTCCAAATGTTCGATTTCGAATTCCAACTCTTTAAACCCCGGAAAGTTGCGAGCTATGCAAAAGTTTGCTTCCTTTAGCTCACAGCCATGGTTGTCTCCTCACAAACCTTATGGGAAATCAGGGATTCGATGTTCTCTCAGTCAGAGAAAGGTTTCTGCTGTGAGCGCAACTACGATTTCGACTCCAAAAGTTGAAGATGTGAGTAAAGCATCAAAAGTGGGGAAACGAACGGATTTGAAGAAGATTTTGATCCTGGGTGCTGGACCAATTGTGATTGGGCAAGCGTGCGAGTTTGATTACTCGGGTACTCAAGCTTGTAAGGCTCTCCGGGAAGAAGGTTATGAGGTAATTCTGATTAACTCCAACCCTGCAACTATAATGACTGATCCTGACATGGCTGATAGGACGTACATTACTCCAATGACACCGGATTTGGTTGAGCAAGTTCTTGAGAAGGAGCGTCCCGATGCTCTGTTGCCAACAATGGGTGGGCAAACTGCACTCAATCTTGCTGTTGCATTGGCTGAGAGTGGTGCTTTGGAGAAATATGGAGTTGAGTTGATTGGGGCGAAGCTTGATGCAATCAAGAAAGCAGAGGATAGAGATTTGTTTAAACAGGCAATGACGAATATTGGGATTAAAACGCCACCTTCTGGAATTGGTACTACACTGGACGAGTGTTTGAAAATTGCTAATGAGATTGGGGAGTTTCCTTTGATTATTAGGCCAGCCTACACTTTGGGCGGAACAGGTGGTGGGATTGCATACAATAGGGAAGAATTTGAAGAAATTTGTAAGGCAGGGCTTGCAGCTAGCTTGACCAGTCAGGTTTTAATCGAGAAGTCCTTGCTGGGTTGGAAGGAGTATGAACTCGAGGTTATGAGAGATTTGGCGGACAATGTGGTTATTATATGTTCTATTGAGAATATTGATCCAATGGGAGTTCATACTGGAGATTCTATTACTGTTGCACCAGCACAAACTTTGACTGACAAGGAGTACCAGCGTCTTCGGGATTACTCAATTGCTATAATAAGAGAGATTGGGGTTGAGTGCGGTGGTTCTAATGTGCAGTTTGCTGTCAATCCAAACAATGGCGAGGTGATGGTAATTGAGATGAACCCAAGAGTTTCAAGGTCCTCAGCTCTGGCATCAAAGGCAACTGGATTTCCAATAGCAAAAATGGCAGCAAAGTTATCTGTTGGTTACTCGTTGGATCAAATTCCAAATGATATCACAAAGAAGACGCCAGCTAGTTTCGAGCCCTCCATAGATTATGTGGTCACAAAGGTAATGCCATTGCATATAGTGCTTGGTTGCATTTGTCAATTATTTAAGAGGTGGTTAACATAGAGTCTTTTATGCTATCTAGGCTTTCTCATATCATACTTAGACAACCCCTGTGCTTCCATCTTTCTATAATATATTTTTGTGGTAGGGTTTATATGTGATATTTGAAAACAATATCTATTTTATGGAGCTAAACATATTGATGTTGTCTCATTACTTGTCACCTAACCATATATTTCTCATTTTCTAGTTTTTTTCCTTATTTAAGTTGGCCATTTCTTCTACGAACCTGTTTTTCACTTGGTATTTACTTCTTTTAATCACTTTATATCTTGCAGATTCCTCGGTTTGCTTTTGAAAAGTTTCCTGGTTCTCAGCCAATATTGACAACACAGATGAAATCAGTTGGTGAGGCAATGGCAATAGGCCGAACCTTCCAAGAGTCCTTTCAGAAAGCAGTACGCTCTCTTGAATATGGCTACTCTGGTTGGGGGTGTGCAAAGGTGAAAGAGTTGAACTATGACTGGGAGCAGTTGAAGTATAGCCTTCGAGTTCCAAACCCAGATCGCACCCATGCCATATATGCTGCAATGAAGAGGGGGATGACAATTGATGATATTCATGAACTGAGTTATATTGACAAATGGTTTCTCACGCAACTTAGGGAGCTGGTGGATGTGGAACAATATTTGCTGTCCCATAACTTACTTGATTTGACGAAAAATGACTTGCTTGAGGTGAAGAAAAGAGGGTTTAGTGATAAACAAATTGCATTTGCAACCAAATCCACTGAGAAAGAAGTCCGATCTAAGCGAATATCTATGGGTGTTACTCCTGCATACAAGCGAGTTGATACTTGTGCTGCAGAATTTGAAGCAAATACTCCGTACATGTACTCTTCTTATGATTTTGAGTGTGAATCAGCTCCCACCCAAAGAAAGAAGGTTTTGATTTTGGGCGGAGGACCTAATCGGATTGGTCAAGGCATTGAGTTTGACTGCTGTTGTTGTCATGCATCTTCTGCCCTACGGGTTTGTTTTCTTCTCATTCTTTTAAATTTAGATTCCTTTTGTTCATGTTTTCATGGTTAACAGGGTAATAAATAAACTGTTCTGTACCTCTCTCAGTTCTAACCCTTTTGTAATATCAAAACTTTGAACTTAGAGTTTTACAGAGTTACAAGCAATTGGTCATAATATTACTGCAGGGTATTGATATCATGGCTGCAAAGGGGAAAAAAATAAAAAATAGGAAAAAGAGAAACCCTTTAGGATGGGATTATAATTATGTTTTTGGTATGCCTTCATTAACATGTCATGTTCTACAGTAGTTTTTCATTAAGAAGAAATTTCCTCCTTTTCTTTTTTTATAAAGATATGGTGGGGAAAATAGTTTCTTCATTATTAACCATTAGCTTCTACTTTCCTCATATGGTATGCTTATCCTTTGCCTTTGCAGGAAGCTGGGTATGAGACAATCATGATGAATTCAAATCCCGAGACAGTTTCAACAGATTATGACACTAGCGATCGACTATACTTTGAACCCTTAACAGTAGAAGATGTTCAGAACATCATTGATTTGGAAAAGCCAGATGGCATCATTGTACAATTTGGAGGTCAAACACCCTTGAAGCTGTCTCTTCCTATTGAGCAGTACCTGGATGAGCACAAGTTAGTGTGTGCCAGTGGTGTTGGGAATGTAAGCATTTGGGGTACATCACCTGATTCCATTGATGCAGCTGAAGACAGGGAGAGATTCAATGCAATGCTTAAGGAATTAAAGATTGAACAGCCAAAAGGTGGAATTGCTAGGAGTGAAACAGATGCACTTGCCATTGCAACAGAAATTGGATATCCAGTTGTTGTTCGTCCCTCCTATGTTTTGGGTGGTCGGGCTATGGAGATTGTACATAATAATGATAAACTTGTGACCTACCTTGAAAATGCTGTTGAGGTGGATCCAGAGCAGCCTGTATTAATTGACAAGTATTTAACAGATGCCATTGAGATTGATGTTGATGCACTTGCTGACTCACATGGCAATGTGGTCATTGGTGGTATAATGGAGCACATTGAACAGGCTGGGGTTCATTCTGGTGACTCTGCCTGCTCAATTCCCACGAGGACTGTTCCACCTTCTTGCTTGGAGACAATAAGAACCTGGACTATGAAGTTGGCTAAACGACTAAATGTTTGTGGGCTTATGAACTGTCAGTATGCAATAACTACGTCTCAGGAGGTATTTTTGCTTGAGGCCAACCCTCGGGCTTCCCGTACAGTGCCATTTGTATCAAAAGCCATAGGGCACCCATTGGCTAAATATGCATCCCTTGTCATGTCTGGAAAGTCTGTCCATGATATTGGTTTTACAAAAGAGGTCATCCCCAGATATGTGTCAGTGAAGGAAGCAGTTCTTCCTTTTGCAAAGTTCCCTGGCTGCGATGTGCTTCTAAGCCCCGAGATGCGTAGTACTGGTGAGGTAATGGGTATTGACTTTAATTTTGATCCTGCATTTGCTAAGGCTCAAATTGCTGCTGGCCAGAAGTTACCACTTTCTGGTACTGTGTTCCTCAGCTTGAACGACTTGACAAAGCCTCACCTTGAGAAGATTGCAAAGGCTTTTATTGAGATTGGGTTTCATATTGTTGCAACTTCTGGATCAGCTTATGTTCTTGAAAAAGCAGAAATTCTGGCTGAACGAGTGCTGAAGATGCATGAAGGGAGGCCACATGCTGGTGATATGATTGCCAACGGTGACATTCAATTGATGGTGATCACTAGTTCAGGTGATGAACTTGATCAGAAGGATGGTCTAGAGCTGAGAAGGATGGCTTTGGGTCACAAGATTCCTATTATAACAACAGTTAATGGAGCTCTAGCTACTGCTGAAGCAATAAAGAGCTTGAAGTCCAATTCTATCAAGATGATGGCCCTTCAGGATTTCATTAATGATGATACTACAGAGTGAAAAAACTTGTCAACGGCCCCTTTCTCTTGTCCATTTGGCCCGGCGATACTGGTAAGGAAGGATCTGTGATTCATCAGTTTTTGGTACCAAAACTTGCTGTTATGTTTCCTTCCAAAAGCTTTATTATGAAATACTATGACACCAATCACACGAGTGTCATCCCATCAGATGGTGGGGAACTTTGCGTTACAAAATGTGAAAAATCATAACATTGTATGTTTATGAGATTGACTACCTTCAATTACTACAACTATCTCCATTCTTGTAGTTCTTCAGAATGTAAGATTCATTAACTTAAACTATACAACAATCCTGTCATCTAGGGAGTTAATATTGAACAATGTCTAGTCACTTTGCATCACTCTTCTTACCTCATTATTTCCCCATATCTTTTAACTTATTTAGTTTTATTTGACTCTGGTTAAGCTCGGTCTTTTGCAGTCTACTGTTTGCATATAAGTTGCTGCATTTAGAAGATTCGCAGATGAATTTGGTTTGGATGATTTAAATATGTAGAATAAGAGTGACAAAAAAAATAGAGTGAATATGATAGGGCATGTATTCTATGTCCCAAGAGTTTTTGCAGTATGTTGGATTTTAACCACTTGTAATCATTCTATGGCTTTATAATCACATGACTCGAATTGGAATGATACTCATCAGACAGAATCGACTTTGTGCACCAAATTTCCAATTACGTAATGGTCTTCAGTGACAGGCTTTCTCAACGGCTTAATTTTCTCCCATTCACTATGGCACGTATGATAGAGTCTGCATTAACAATTTGAGTACTATGAAAAATGTAAATTGCTGACATTATTTCAAAATTTCTCTAATTTGCAAGTATGATAGAGTCTGAATCAATCAGACTAACTCTAACTCGTGTATGTGTGAGCAATTCAGTGTTCTTAAAGCTTGATTACCAGATATATACCATTTCCATCACAATCATCTTTGCAGTTCTTTATTTCTGTCTGTGGGATAGATAGATTTTACATTCTGAGTTATTTTAGATGATTAAAATATTATTTTAATTTCTTATATATATAAATTTTTTAATTTGATTCTTATTTAATTATTATTTTTAATTTAATCTTTGAAACATTCAATTTGATTTAATTAGATCTATGTGTCGATTTATTTCTAATTTTGCCAATGAAATGAATGCTGCAAAAAGTTAAAGTTTGATTTGATGTTCTCCAATGTTTATGTAGTACCTTTCATTTTATTTTATAAGTCTATTTTATAATTTTAATTCAAAAGTAAAAATATAGGATAATTACTTTAATTTCTTTTTTTATTATTTAATATATATTATTTTAATTTATATAAATACTTAATTTTTTTTATATAAATTATATTTAATGTTGACATAAGCATTAGATGACATTACATAAGATTTTAAACTTTTAAATCATTTTAGTTAAAAGATGTGAAGTAGTAAATAAAAGAACTTATTAAAGTAAATTGATTCTATCAAAGGTTAAATCAAGAATGAAAATTAAATTAAAAAATTTACATTCATGAAGGGTTAAAATAATATTTTAATTATTTTATATTTAATAATTAAATTAAACCTGGATTAATTTGAAAAAGTCTGTATTTATAAAAGACTAATTAAAAATGATGTTTTGGTCATTTTATATTTAGCGGTCAAATTAAACCTAACTCAACTGAAGAGTCAATGGTCCGTAAATGGATCGTATTAGTGAGGAAGAAGTCGTATATGTGTACTTGATATGAGTTTAATTCAACCTGACACTCCTCATTTTCAACAAGGATATGCAACTGTCCTCCACTTGCTATTTTGTTTTGGCATAGCTAACTTGGCAGCCATACACACTTGGAGGCTGAAAATGGTGGAATAACTCTGCGGTCTAAGTGGGGAACTGATTGCAGGCACTGCTTCTTCTTGCCATAACCGCGTGATAGACCTTCTAGAATTGAGCTTTCTGAAAATTGGAAGCAGAAGCTAATCAAAGGCGACAACTTGCAGCCATTAAGATTTGGAGAATATTGTCCTCCTAATCTAGTATACTATAGTAGAGTAATAATAGGTGTTTAATTTTAGAGGCCTCAAATTTAAATTTTACTAAAAGGAGGTGCAATGAGTTTCCAGATACATGCGGTTGTGTTGCGGTTGGATGAATCAAGAACAAACTGATTCTGATTCTTTTTTAATATAAAAAATTACTGAGCATATTAATTTGTTGAAAAAGAAGATAATTTCACATTTTAGAACTCATGTTAAAATTCAAAAAAAAAAATTAATTACATTTAATATATTTTAATTATGTACACTAAGTTAATAAGAAGAAGCATATACTAATTATATCATCTTTATTTAATGATACATTCATAGTCTAATTCAGTGACGGATCCAGAAATTTTAACTTGCAGAATCAATATATATAGAAATTATTATAAAAATTAATATTTAAATGAGAATAAATATTATTCATTTTAATTGTCTCTTTTTATGTGTGTGTCAATTTATATAATAAGTGAAACTTCAAATAGTTTTACGCTTATCTAAAGTAAAAATTTTCTATTAAATATAGGAGTAATTTTAAATAAATTGTGGAGGCAATATACATAATTAGTGTGTATATATATGTAAAAAAAAAAATCATTTTTGTAAGGATAATTGCCCCCAACAACTTAATATGTGGATTCACCCTAGTTCTAATTAGTGTAATGTACATAATTTTAATGCATTGAATATAATCAAATCATTTTTTAAATTGACATTCTCGTTGACGAAATATAAACATCTATTTTTAATGCGAGAAAGACATCGTTGCAACTGTGAATCTTAATCGTGTGATTATCAAGATAACCTCAACTGCTTTTGCTAATCCTTAATTAGTCTTTATCACGTGGAATGTTTTTGTGCCAATAAATACATTCCTAAAATAATTAATGAACCAAGGGCTTTGAACGATTTGGTCTAAGTCTAGAGAATGTTTTTTTTTCCTTTTAATTTCTCTCATCAACAGCTCGATGCCTTGTCGATCACGTATTAGTTTTTCAAAAGGTAAGCCTAATTAAAACACTCGTGGAATATTGCATTTATTAAGTGTACAAAGTGCAAGCCAACTTAAATTCCAGTACTGCTGCAGAGAAGGAATCAGGATGGATGGCCCAAATAAATGCACTTAAACTATTTAGAGCAACAGTGTGGGAGCATTCAAAAAGACTTGAGAATTGGAAATTGGTTGCATGAGACACCGTAACGAGATGAGAGGACAAATGATGAATGCCAAGCAGGGACCCCTTAATAATAATTTGGAAGTGGATCTGCCCATTTTTACTTCTTTCATTTATAGCATCAGTGAATATTAGTTGAGATATTTAGTTCTGGTCGGCCATGTAATAATACCAATCACGCCACACCATACTGGAGAACCATGGCAAGCCATGATTAGAGATTCATATCTCTTCTTTTTTATCTCTTAATTAATGTCATAATGCTTAACAATTGTTAATTTTTATAATTTTTAACGTCATAAAGATTAAAAAAGTTTAGATTTCACAAAGTGAAACCTCCTGGCTAGAATCTATAAACAGGGCGTAAAATAATCATTGCGGACTGTAGAGCAATGTGGAAGCAGAAATTGACATTGCTTTGTGTTTACACTTAACACTGCTTAATTCACCATTAATATGAACATATTCTTCTTTAATGGACAGTGCAAAAAATTTAACATGACTTGTTTAATTATAGTGGGAGTTGGCTATTGTTTTCCTTTCCTTGAGGTCCACACGCTAAAGACTCTTTGAGAGTACTAGGAGCAAACGGGCAAGAAAATTAATACATATTACAAAGTCCAACTACTTCCACCGCAAAGTTGAAAGCTAAAAATTTCTAAGTTGTGGAAAACTTGATCACTTAAAAGATAAGCTAGCTAGATCCCCCAAATTTAATAATAATAAGATTTGGAACTTCGTATCTATATACGTACATTGCAGAAAATTACAGAACATTATATCTATAATAAAACTATAGTTTTATATATTTTTTCAAGACTTGAAAAGTCACAATCGTCGATGGCAACTTAAGACTTTGATCTCCGAATGCTCGTCTTACTTCATCTGCCCAACTAGTCATTATCAAATGCCAGATAATAGCAAAAATTTAAGTCGTTAGAAGAATATTTAAAAATAATAATTTTATTACTTTATACAACCTCTCAGAAAATTGGAATTTCATGTTTTGGAGAGAGTAAAGTGTGTTCTGTCTGTCTTTCTACGTAGTTCACCGCATGGAATCACTATTTAAACCCTTTGAACTAACAAATAAATAGAATAAAGATATATCGAGAATTATAAGAATAATTATAACTTTTTTAAATTGAGAGAGACAAAATTTAAACCTAACTTTACCATATGTTGAAAAAGTTCTATTGCTGTATAAGATGTTAGGTTCTTCTTTTCCATACATCTTTCCCAAAAAACAAAAAATGATATCAATAGCCTTTTTTATCTTTTTATTAAAAATTATAATTTTTTTATAAACATTCAAAAATATTTGAAAATTTTTTGTTACAATATATACATAATTTTTAATATAAAAAATTATAAATTTTATAATTTTTATATTAAATTTCATAAAAATTCACACATAATGACGTAGGGCACATAACACTTAGGATATTAAGAATATTTCGGTTATATATGTCCAAAGGCGCACATCCTTGGAGCTGGACGTGACTGGAGCGCTGCTGATCAGAATTTCGATTGTTCTTAAAAGCTTAACTGCTAAGAAAAGCTGAGGAATAATTTTCTTGCCTTTCACCAACCGTGCCCCACCGTCACCTCGTGGTATAGGAGCTCTCAAAGTACACACACAGAAACTCGCATGGCAGTGGGCTAAATTGGATGAGTCACAGTACTGGTGGTTAAGAGTAGCAAGATAGCATTGTCTCGGTGGTGGCAGCAACCCCAATAACTCTCTGTACTCTGAGCTCATCTCTCCTAAGCTAAGCTACTTGTCACTTTGGCCACACGCCAGACAATAAGTAGTTTGGTGTGGACCATGTGTGTTGACGTTGGACTAGCAAGACATAACTGGAACTCGATTTAGTCATGTAAACACCAATATTGTTTCAGAGAATGTGTTTTGCAGATTATTGAGTGACGAAGATGTAGATAAGTCTCATTTCCATTTTGGTGATTTGAATCGAGTTAACAAAAGATTAAAAGATCCAACGTGGCAAAGATTATTTTTCTAATTGAGTGAATATGTTTACTTTTGCTTTGTCCACCAAGGCTGCTACATGGTGTTGTCTATTGCGATATGGTTTAAGGGTTGGAGGAAAATTGCAAAAGCAAACAAAGGGGTGAGAGAAATTTACAATTCCGTTACGTCTAATCAGTGTTACCCATATTTCTTACGTAAGTTAATTGTCATAGATATTATCATAAGAAGGACGAATTGGCAGTTGCTGCGTCTTTAAGCATGCTAAATGGACTATGACTTTTTGGGTATTATGGTTCAAATTTCGACTTGAGTCCGAGAAAATTGGAGGGCGAGAAAGACATAGAATAATACTATATTTAATCTTTTAACTCAGATGATAAAATTTGTTATTTTTAATAATTTATGTCTTAGATTTAAATTTCATTGTTAATGAATCAAATATTAAGTTACATGTAAATATCATTGTAACTCTTTAAGTCTTCAAAAAAGCCCGATAACATGCTCTAACTTTAAAGTTAAGTAATTTTTTCTATTCTTAAACTTGAATGTAAGAAAAAATTAGAACAAAAATATTTTAACTGCTCTTGGAGTTTAATGAAATTATATGAATTTTTTTTTAATTTTTAAACTTATTCAGATCGCTCTTGAAATATATAAAATATTACACTTAAGTTCAAATGTAATTTTTTTTTTGAGAAATGGAAAGAAAAAATGATTTTATAGTTTAAATTTAATAATATGAGATATTCTAAATATTTTGTAATAAAAATATACTTTAATTAAATTTAAATAACTAAAATAAGACTAAGATGAAAAGGTCAAATTTTGGTGCAAGTATAATTTTTTTAACTGTTTGAAATTAATCAAAACATATATTTAATCACAAAATATTTAAAATATTTTATATTACTTAATTTGAATCTATAACCATTCTTTCTCATCATTTTATCAATGAAAATTTTAAATTTAAATTTAAGTATAACATTTTTTTATTTTGAAACTAAAAAGGTGATTTGCATAATTTTATTATACACAAGAAAAATTAAAATATTTTTCTCAAAGATTAATAATATTACCCTTCTTTGTTTGTTGTATTGGCTGTGTTATTTACCGTACATTGTGCAATAATTTGATTTAAATTTATTATATATTTTTAACAACTCATAATTTGATAAATAACAACTAATTAAAATAATAATTTTTAAATTTATAATTATTTATCTCCTTGATTGGATAAAACATTTTATTTTTTAAAATATATCTTATATTTTAAAATAACAGTTTCATTTGAGTGCGTTAATTATTATTTATTATGCTTCCCGTCTCTGATCACTAGAGTTAGGCAAACTAGAAAGATTTCCGTGGAGAAATCTGCATCCATATGGAAGGTTTACTGGAAATGACAATTACTTTTTTTAATTGAATTATGGACTATAGTAAAACAAAAAAAGCAATGGAATAAAAGTGTCAGAAAAAACGGATTGTCAAACAAATATCGCAATCCTCAAAACCTAACGGGAAAAGTGGGAAAACAAAGAACAGAGAGAGAGAGAGAAAGAACGCGAGCAGCCACACGTTTTATGTTAACGAATTTGAAGATGACATACATAGCCTCTCTCTCTATAAAACCCCCCATTTGGTTATGCTCTTGCATTCCAAGGCTGCAAAGTGCTCTCTCAGATTCAGCCAAAAGCACAAAGTGAGAATCAGTTAGTAATTAAGATGGAAAGCAGTGAGACAAACACTAGCTCTCCTACAAATTCATCATCTAATTCTCCACAATTTGTTGTGGTTAGCCCATGCGCTGCTTGCAAGATTTTGCGGCGGCGATGTGCTGAAAAATGTGTCTTGGCTCCTTATTTCCCTCCCACCGAGCCTGCCAAGTTCACCATTGCCCACCGTGTCTTCGGCGCTAGCAACATCATCAAGTTTTTGCAGGTACTTTACGTCAATTATTTAAATCTTTATGAAATATTTATTTTTCTTCTTTTCATACGGATCTCTTGTTTTACAACTTTAAAAATGTATGTCACAATGCATCAAGATATGATAGTATATAATTTGTTACAATATTATCAATTTTCAGTTTTTATTTCTGTGAATCACATTTGTAAGATAATGACATTATTATCAAAAATATGCATATTGTTTTATAATTTTCAGTTTTGTTATTCTCATATCTTAATTATTTTTTGTAAATATCCAAAAGATAGATAAATGAAGTATCATTGTATATAATTTCCTCGGACAACGGATCTCTTGTGGTCAAAAGGACCGAAAGACAAAGCCACATGAAACATGAGATCCAAGATAAGAAATCTTCATTGGAGATCAGAGATCCAATAAAGTTCCCTGTACCAGCCGCTTCAGCAAACAGCAACGTCAACAAATCACGACCTGTCCCGTAGATGGTGCCGTGTTCAGGAGGCCACAGACCAGTAGGCCAATCCACAACCAATAGAGACTGCCGAATTTTTATCATTATTCGATCTTAGACAGAGACAGCCACAAGCAAGTACATAGAAGTAATCTCAGGTTACAGTGAAACTTGAAAAGTAAATCCTCGGTGGAGACAAACCAAAATGCTTTGAGAGTATATTTTATTTCATATATCATGTGCTTGCATTGCATGAATAGGATAAAATTATCGACGCGTTTAAATCTTACGTGTCAAATATAAAAAGTATATTCTTTTTCTTTCACAATATATATATAAATATATTTTCATCCACCTAATTTTAACTAATACTAACTAAAACTACTTATACTATAGCATAGCTACTTAGACTATTTAGGTATGGAAGAGGATAGAGTATCGATTTCTATTATTTTCACGTTTTATTTCTTTTTTGTTATATTTTTCATAAAATAACTAAAATTTATCACGAAATCCGTACATGTCGGAAAAATCACATCCAAAATGAGCGTGGATGAGGATTTTTTTTTAAAAAAATAATACAAGGAATAAAATAAATTATTCAATATTTTATGTTTTAATTTCATGATTGAATAATTTTTCAGGAGCTTCCAGAATGTCAAAGAGCTGATGCAGTGAGCAGCATGGTATATGAGGCAAGCGCAAGAATAAGAGACCCAGTATACGGGTGTGCAGGTGCGATTTGTCAGCTGCAGAAGCATGTGAATGAGCTGCAAGCCGAATTAGCCAAGGCGCAAGCCGACCTTGTTAACATGCAAGTCCAGCAAGCCAATCTCGTTGCTTTGATTTGCATGGAAATGTCGTCACAAAACCCTGCAAAGCAGGAATCTCCACAGCAATCCGTGGCCAATTTCGTCATTTCCAGTCCTCCCCACAGCACCGGCGGCTTTGAGAGCGATAACCTCAACTTCTTTGAGGATAACAGCGGCCTTATAAACTCTACGTGGGAGCGTCTCTGGGCATGATTGATATTTATAATTTTAAATTGCGGTTATGCTTAGGAAGTTATAATTATAATTATAAAAAAATAAATATAATTATTATAATGTAAAATTATAAAATATTATAATTATAAAAATTGATGCAATTCGCAATTTAAAATTATGTATATGATCATGATTATTAAATTATTTTATTATATCATATATGTCCATTTCAAAAATGTTCCGAATTCTCCAAAGGAGGATTTGCCGGAATATTAATTATGAGACTAAGCTAGGAATTAATCATGTAGTTGGTGAATTCCCCACTGTAGGAGGGAAAAAACTTGTTGGCAAAATATGTACAAAAATAGTTGATGGGTCTTTTCCTTTATGTCATCTCTGCAATATTGGAGAAAAGGAATATAGTTCCATTTTAATTAGAGTCTATAAGTGCGGTGATTTTGTGTATCTTAATCCACCTTTCTGGTCACCTAATGTAATCAATTAAGAAAAATTGATGTTACATGAATATTGTTTAATAAGAAAAATTTTAAAAATAGAATAGCTTGTTATATTGTAATATTATGACATATTATTGATCTCTTTAAAAATTTACAATAATTTATAAGTTATTTAATCTCTTAAGAATAGGGATAATAAATTTAAAGCTAAAATATAAATGATAAAAATAATAAATCTTATTAATTTAATCAAACATAAATATCAATTCCTTTTGGAAGTAGCTTCTGACCATCTCTCTAGGCTTTGGATTCGTTATTGTGCCTACAAGAACCCTTTTTTTTTTTTCTAATAATTTGGAGATTGTGTCAATGAAAAAGCAACACTTGGCAATGTCAAGATCAAGATGGAAGACTAAGCAACAACCGAGCAATGAAAGGCTTCAAAATGTCTTCTCATAATATAAAAAAGTCAAAACATGTTAAGAGCAAGGGCTGTTGTAACATTCCCAAACTGATAGATGAAGATAACCGTTCATCAGCAAAGGCCGAAAGAAGCCCCTTTAATTGAATTAACTCAACCGACGAGTGCCAAGCTACAATCACAATATCTTCTTCTTGATTTCGTTCCCTTTACCTTTTCTGCCTTTTGGTTAATCTACTCATTGTAGTCTGAGCAATATAAATATAGATTAAATAATCTTAAAATAACATAAATGGAAAATTTGTAAACTTCCTATTTTTTTTAAGATTATATTTTCTTATAATACCCCCATGAGATTGAACCGGTTTTATACTTATGTGTGATGTTATCCGCACATAAAATAAATACCTTGTGAAATAGTTAATATGTAATTATTGTTGATATTGCTAGCACTAACATCTTTCTTTAAATTTTTAGACTCAACTTGATGCAGTTCTAACAAAGTAAAATATTTTGATTGACAATTGTAACTTTAATTAAGTAGTAATTGGTTAATTCTGACAAATAGTATCAGAGTTAAAGATACACCAGAGAAGATTGTTGATGTTACTAGTACTGACGACTTCCTTCAAATTCTTGAACTTTATACCACTATTCATGGCATGGCAATCCTTCGACATTTAATGGGACTTTGAGACCTAATGCTTAGTGAAGTGAGAACACTTAAGTCTTTCCTTTCTCAATTTTCTATGTCTAGAACTTAAATGATAAATGGGTTTATTTCATTGCTCACAGGAACTGATGGCGGTCTGCTTGGGATATGCTTAATTGCAGACTCTGGGAGAGGGTTAACGTGAGCATTAGATATATGACATACGAATGCACGTGCTCTTGTGGAACTTAAATCAAACACCTTTGAGGTGATGATGGCATGTGTCTCCCCTAAACGCGTTTTCGGGGGTATAAATCAAATCATGTGCTTCCCACGTGATTAGATCTCAAAGCAACCCAACCATTCAATGGCACCTGTCGGCAACCCTCGAATTTCCTAATGACTGGTATAGTCAGTGATGGACAAAAACTCCTCCATCCTCTCACCCAACATGCCATTCTTTTCTATTTTGTTGACTTAAAGTGCATGTTAGCCTAAGTTACTAGAAAGAAATATTTGACTCCAACTAGGTACCCTTGCCAAGCGTATGACATCATTATTATGACCTATTCACTATCCATTATTCCATTTTATATATTCTATTTCAATTATTAGGGTTTTAATGCAAAAATATATAATTTTTGTAACTTTTTTATTTTCATCTTTTCATAAAATATTGCAATTTTATACGAATTTTATATATAACATCTCTTAAAAAATTTGGAACTAAAATTTTTTTTCAACTTGTTATAAAAAATATAAAAATTTCATAAAAAACTTACAAATGAAGCGTACTGTCATTTGAATTTTTTCAAAGGTGTATTATAATAAAACCCTATTTATCAATATGCTTTTTCATTTTTCATTTGAGAGAACTATAAATTCTTTTGGACGTCACTTCATGTTGAACCTTAGAATAAAAAAAATAAGAAAGGCAAATTGGAATTAAGATATATGGATATGCACGGAAGACACGAGATGCTTAAATTTGAAAATGATGAAGAATAATAATTCCATTTTGGTACAATTTACAAAAGAAAAAAAAACTTGGTGTTGAAAAATGCAATTCTCCAACTTCTAATTATGAAGTTTCTCCTGGCCCCGTCAGACCAAATTTATCCATCCTTATTTTAACATAATTTCTCTCACTTAAATTATCTCACCAGGCAAGGGGTCCAGCCTTATCCTGCTCTGCAGTGATAAACCAACTCAAGTCAAGATAATTTTTTATGCATCAAACCTTTTCGAATGAGCCTTTTGTTTTTTTTTTACATTCTCAACTGAACTTATTTATTTATATGCATTATTTACCTTTTTATAACATTTTCAAAGAAAGACGACTCTCTTTAAATTTGACAAACTTGATTTAATTCAAAGAATGGTGATCGAGTTCAAACTACTATGTTATAAAACAAGAAACACAATATATATATATATATATATATATATATAAATATATATATATATACACACACACACACACACACGAAACAATTGCTTCCCTTCATTTTTTTCTCCTTTGCGGTGCTATGAGTCAATTTAGCTTGCGTTTATTTTGTTGTAAAATATTTTTTTATAAAAAAATTTTATTTACATATATAAAAGTAAAAAAAAAAATATTATATCATTTATATATTTTATGATTAACAAAATAATATATAGAGTTATGATAATAAAGGAAAAATAGTTTCTATTCTAGAGAAAGAAATGTTATTTTTTATTACATTTCTAAGACTTAATATTGAATAAATAAAATATTTTTTATGATCTTAAATTTTTATAATTATAATTACAAATAAATGAAAAATTTTTTAACATAAAATGTTTTCTGATAAAATAAATGGAATTTAATTAAAGTTGATTCCACAAAGTACACGGCCCTTGTTTTCTTCACCGATTCAAATTTCAAATTTTTATGTGTGGACACATGACACAAATGGAAGCAAAGAACTGAAAGAAACAAACCAAGTTGAGTTCATGACTTCATGCATTGAATTTGTACTGCAAAAAAAATTTTATGCGCTTTGGCATCCCTTGGGAGTCAACTTAAACTTCCAATAAGGGTTATGTAATCATTTTACACACCCTTTTTTTTTTTTTTTGTATATCATAGAAACCATTTTAAGCAATCCTCCATGTGCAATCTAACTCATTGGTGTCCTCTTTGAGATTGACAGCAAATTTGCTTTCTTATTATTCAACAAGATGCATGATTAATTCCTTTTGCTAATTCTAAATTTGAGGGCTGCCACCGTCCATGCCAAAAGTATAGGGAAAGCTACTGAACCAGTGAGGTACCGACAAATGGCAAGCAAACAGCAAGATTCCTTTCAAAGTATGATAGAGCCGGAAGATGTCTACTGTATTCCAACTCGGTTCTAATTTTAAATTTCAATCTATCATTATAATTTCATCGTTACGTTAACTTTCACAATCATAACTTTGATGTATAAAAGACTATTTTTCTTTTACATTTGTCTAGATTTTACTAACTACAATATAACTGTAATTGTTACTATAATTATGATTTAAAACCATAATTTTGAGTTTGAATAAGAATTGAAAGCAAGAACCTACTATAAGCGGGGCAATCATTTAACCACTATTACACAATACCGAAATGTTGTCGCTAAATATATCTTAGATAATATGAATCCCTGAGGTATATATAAAAGTGATAGTATATTTATAAATATAATGAAAATTAAGGCATTAATTGTTATTAAAATAGATATCTAACCTTTAGATGTTAGTTTGATTTTAAAAATTAATGTAATTTTGAATTAATTTTTTTATTTTTGAATTATTCTATCTAATTTTATTTATAATGAACAAAATATTCTCTAATCATTAATTTTTCTATTTTGCTCAATAATTCCCTTTTGTTGAAACTTCATAATTCTAAAAAACATTTTGTTTGACAATTTTCAAATATTTAAATATTATTTAATGAAAAATAATTCAAGTATTTAAATATTATTTAATAGGCATATCTAGACAATAATTAACCTTGAATTTATTTATGAAAGTGTATGTATATTTGAAAAGGATAAAATATAATTTAAATTATAATTAGATAAAATACAAAAAATTAAATTATTCTAATATTACAGTCAGATAAAAGAAACCCCGACGTATATATAGGAACGATGATGTTTGAATATAATAAAAATTTAGACGTTGATTTTTTTTTATGAGGAACTAACAAAATTTTAATATTAGATGTTGGTTCCTATAAGTGAACCAACATCTAAAGTCTACAAAATTTAAATTAATTTTCACAGACCTAACATTCACTTTCCCTCTATCATTGATTTGAAGCCTAGATCACTCTCTTCTTCATCTAAAGTCCATTTCCGATGATTAGAAGGCATAAGTGTGAAGATAGGAAGTAACAATCAACCCTTTTCTTTGTTTCACAATAATATCATCTTCGACGACTTCTTTTCTCAGTTTGAATTAACAGGTACTTATTATTATTATTTAATTTCATTTTTCTATGTATCCAGTAACTATTTTTCTATAATATTGAACTGTATACCCAATGTTGAACTATTGGTTTAGAGAAATTTTATTATTTATTAGTTGATAATTTTAGGAAAATGCAATTCATCTCTACTATGAATATGTGCCATCAAATGCCAAAGCTCAACAGCCTTATGTCGTGAATTAGAACACACTCTAATGTCATAATTAAGTATTATGTGCATCCTAATTCACAAGATTAAATTTTGAAAGGTTGATAGGTTCATGTTCTTGTGTATTAGTTGAGATTTAGATTGGGTAGTGATGGATCAAAGATGAATGTCTATTGATCAATTGAGTAAAGAATATGCGAATGGAGTTAAAGAGTTTATTAGATTTGCTATTGATCAACATGCTACAAATAGTAATGAACTAATTAGGTGTCCTTGTGTGAGATTTTATTGTGTTAAGAGAATGAAAGTCTTATTCATGGCTTTGATAAAGGGTATGGATGGTGGATATGACATGGTGAAAGCAAATTGTCTAATATGTCTAGTAATTATGAAGACAAAAAAGAGTACCAAAATGATGCAATTGATGCAAGTTTAGATGATTGATTATAGGATATGGTGCATGATGTAAAAGATAATTTTATTGAGTGGTCACATATCCTTGATACCTCATTAAGTGATACAAAAAAGTCTTTGTATTTGAACTATATTAAATTTACATGATTATCTGTTGCGTTGAGATTATTTAACTTAGAAGTAGGGAATGGGTGGAATGACAAGGGTTTCACAACCTTACTTTGTGTTGAAAGATATGCTTCTGGAAGGTAATGAACTTTTGAATTGTACTTATAAGGCCAAGAGAATCTTGTGCTCAATAGGTATGCAGTATAAGAAGATACATGTTTGTCCTAATAATTGTATATTATACCCAAAAAAAGTACAAAAGTTTATATAAGTGTCCAAAATGTGGGGCATCATATTACAAATTAAAGAAGAATGATGACGTGATTAATAAAGGGGCTCTGGCTAAGGTATCATGATATCTTTTAACAATACCAACGTTTAAATGCATGTTTGCTAATGCAAGAAATGCCAAGGACTTAATGTGGCATGTGAATTAAATGATTTCTGATGACAAGTTTCGATATCTAGTTGATTCTCCCAAGTGAAAAATAGCTAATTCATTGTTCCTGAATTTGGTAGTAAAACAAGAAACCTTAGGCTTGAACCTTGTATAGATAGAATGAATTCTCATGGTAACCTAAGTAGCAAACATAACATATGGCCCATTTTGTTGGTAATTTATAATCTACCTTTTTGGTTATATATGAAGCGCAAGTATATAATATTGTTATTGATGATTTCAAGCCCAATCAACAAGGAAATGATATAAATGTCTTTTTGGCACCATTTATTCAAGACTTGAGGATGATATGGAATGAAGGGGTGTCGGTGTTTGACACATATTGCCAAGAGTCTTTTAAGTTACATGCCATGATCTTTTGCATAATTAATAACTTCTCATTTTATGAAAACTTGTCTGGATGTAGTGTCAAAGGACATAAAGTATGAACTATTTGTGAAAATGATACATGTTCTTGTCAACTTAAGCATGGAAAGAATACAATATATCTCAGTTACTAGAGATTCTTTCCCTAGTCCCGCCATTATCTTAAGCAAAGAAAGGCTTTCAATAGGTCATCAAAAGAGGGAAAAGCTCTAATACCATTAAGTAGGAAGTAGGTTTTTGAATGGGTGAAAAATATTGAACTCATTTTTGGCAAACCTTATAACTTCTTGGAAAAAGAAGTCCATATTCTTTGATCTTTCATATTAGCAAACTTTGTTTGTGAAATATAATCTTGATGTAATGCATATGAAGAAAAATATATGTGATAGTCTTATTAGAACGCTTTTGAACATACTTAGTAATTCTAAAGATGAAGTCAAAGCCATACCAAGCATGGTTGAAATGACATTACAATAGGACTTAACACCAAAAAAGAAGGGTCAACGTATGTGTTTGCCTCTAGCTTGTCATACTATGTCTGGAAAGAAGAAAACAAGTTTTTGTGAGCATCTACATGGTGTTAAGGTGCCACATAAGGTATTCTTCAAATATCAGAAGCCTTGTTTCAATTGAAATTAGTTAGATTAAAGTCTTATGATTGTCATGCTTTAATGCAGCAACAGTTATCGGTGGTTATTTGATCAATAACGCCTAAACATATGAGACACGCTATTAATAGACTTTGTTTTTTCTTCAATACAATATGCAGTAAAGTTGTTGACCCTGAGAAATTAGATAACTTGCAAAAAGAAGTTGTTGTTACATTGTGACAACTTGAGATGTATTTTCACTTTCCTTTTTTCATATGATGGTTTATCTGGTTGTTCATTTGGTCAAAAAGATAAAACTACATGGACCAGTTTAATAGAGATGGATGTACCTATTTGAGTGATATATGGAAATCCTAAAAGAGTATGTGATGAAGCAACATCAACCTGAAGGATGTATTATTGATTATGACGTAGCTGAAGAGGTTGTTAAGTTTTATACTAAATCCTTATGAAATGTAGAATCTATTGGAGTTCTCAAGTCTTGTCACGATGGAAGAATTGCAGGGAAAAGTACACTAGAGACTCAAGTGATGAGCATTAGTCATGAAATGTAGATACAATCACACATTTACTTCCTACATAATACTGAAGAAGTGGAGTTTTACTTGAACGAGCATATAACCCTTAAGAGAGAGTAGAATCATAGAAAGAATGATAATGGATACAAGTTGAACACAATTAATCATTCATCACTCAATTCTAGAATTAAGTTCATTTTTGTTGGCACAAATATTAAATGATTTTTCTGATACTATAAGATGGTTAGTGATAAGTGGAAAATGTACCTGTAAAAATGACGGACATCACCTCTTAAATAGTTATTAATTTGTAATTTTTGTTTAACTTTTCCCTTAATTCTGTTAGTTTAGTTCTCGATACTGCTTTAGTTTACTTTTGTATTTCAGGATGGTGAAAAGGAGCTCCAAGGGAACAATAAAAAGAT
>JANHAO010006219.1:0-22010 GCA_026873985.1 Saraca asoca
TTATATATATTTTTTATGTAGAGCCCTCGCGCGAGCGCACTTTTATCTCCCACCTTTGTCTCTCTCTTTCTCTCTCTCTCTCTCTCTCTCTCTCTCTCTCTCTCTCTCTCTCTCTCTCTCTCTCTCTCCCACACACACACATATCAAACACAAAATTTGGTAATTATTAAATATGATATCAACAACTCAGCCCAAATATCTACAACTTAGCACAGCTCTCATAATTGGTCTGATTCACCATATTCATGGAAGATAATTGCATAAGTAACGAAAATTGAGGAAATAATAATTTATGAAATTCATCATAAGTTTCCAAAATGCATGTTTAATGCATTTATGTTATAATATTTCCTCACAAAACATAAACTATGCAATCATAAACAGTATTACACTATAAAATTCAACACCGATAGGACATTTTAGGCTTTGTAATATAATATAAGAAATAAGTGTTATATTCCTGGAACCAAACATTTAGAAGATATTTAAAATTTTAAGAACATAATAAGCAATCTTGACACCCACATTATCGTCAACAAACTTTGTTAATAATATTATACCGATAAGATATATATATTACTAATATAGCAATCCCATGGGTACAATTTCAAATATATATATATATATATTTCAACAAAATTATATACAACTGGCCTTATAATAAGTGAGCATACAATTACACAAAATTTTATGGCATAACATGAGTTACATAGTTCCAATTTCTTGCATATAATTATGCACACTCAAATAATAATCAAACAACATCCAAAATTTAAGAAAAAAAATTACATATATTAGTTTAATATATAAGGATTATATAGTAAAATTTTTATGTCCATGTAATATCAAATAATCACTTAAAAAAATTGGACAAAAAATAAATGAAATATTTTAATTTTCAAAAAATCTGAAAAAATCTTCAAAAAAAATAAGGATTAAAGAGTGGAGTTCAACCGTGAAAGTCCCACACTACAAACAAACAACCAGAGCTAGACACATGGCCCACACATACTGCCTATGCGAGTGGACATTGCATGCTAGCGTCCAAAATGCATTTTCCTGCCTTTTTTTTTTTCTCTTTGCAATTGGCTCTAGTGATCCGTTTTCAATCCTCTTGACCCGATTTTAATTCTCCACAAATTTGACCATCTTAATGCAAATTGTTTTGTGAATTTAATTCTCCTAATTTAAATTGTTTTGTGAATTTTATTCTCCTAATTTTTCTAGACTTAATCCCTTAATCAATTTGACATAAAACTTGAAAAAAAATTGTAACACTTCGACCAGAAAGTCTTGAAAAGACCACTTTCAATCAACTGTAATCAAATTAATTTGAGGGCTTAGTTTATTTTAATCAAATTAACTTCGCTTCTAAGTCAAATCTAATATCAGTGCACCAAAGAGTCGAGCATCTCGTAAGATAAATGCTAAACTGACAAATGCAAATGTATATACCGATAGAACTTACTACAATGATAACTTTGACCTTTTAGCTACTCATGGGTAGTTATTTACCGATTACCATTTAAGTTTACGGTTTACAAAGAGAATAAAATAAGGTTACTTTGAATTTGTAAATGAATTTCCTGCAAAGTCTAGGCTAAATCAATTCATGATTTCATTTTAAAACTTATAAAATTCGTCAATTCAGGCTAAACAATAATATAAAAAAGCAAAAAAAATTTCATGTAAAATTCGTAATATTTCTCATCAAAAATATGGAGTGTTCATTGGTTTAATCACATAAAACTGCTGAAGAAAAATTTACACAAATTGAATCTTGTAATAGGAAAAAAAATTGATTCTAATACTAGTTATTAGAAATTGGATGAAAAAATTAGCCAATAAACATATCATTTACATCATATTATAAAGCATTAAATATGTTTAAATAATTTAATTATTGAACAATTCACATATTTTGTGTCAACTGTTAATCCATAAATGTAAATTCTAGTAGAAAAAATAAAATGAAACTATCTATAGTCTCAATAGAGTAGCTACAACTCTATATAAAATATCAATAGAAATCTATTTTATTGTAATTTTATTGAACCAATTGATCTATCATTACAATTTTAATTACAAAACTTATATAACTAATATTTATTATTGATCAAGATGTCAATTTAAACCTAATAATATAATTATATTTTAATTAATCTATTTTATGATATTATTATAATATTTTAATAATTCAATTTAATATAAAATTAAATTATGATAAGTCAATAAAAAAATTTATTATTATAATTAATTATTAAATATATAATTTATTATTGATTATTATTGATCATTTAATAATAATTACAATAATAATGATTTATTATTAGATGTATAATCGATCATTTTGAGGAGTATTAACGCAAAATGGATCCCCAACAATTACTGAATTCAAATTTCCTCCACACGTTTGATCCATTCATTTATTAGATTAAACAAAATGCGATATTAAGTTAAACAATAATAGTCAAGATAATCATCACACGCAAACATAAGACAAAAATATCCATAATATCTTGCAGAATTGAAAATTGGTCACTGAGGCCATTGAACGATTACAGATACTGGCTTACTACAGCCAATCATGTATTATTTCTGACACATCAGAGTAATTCTTCAATGATCACCTGTGTCAACCAAGAGGAAGAAGGACAACCAAATAAATACATAAATAAAATAAAATAAAATATTCAAAATCAAAATCACCAGTCAATTTTATTTTCACCAATTACTAGGAAAAGACTATCATAGGCTGCGCTATATGATATGATAATATGTTTTTAATAGTGGTTTATTTATTGGACTTATATGTGTAACGATCTGAAATCAAATTTAAAATATAAAAAAAGGTAAAATTTTTAGAAAAATATATTAAATATCATTTGAGACAAAAAAATTTGACTGATAATATGTCATTTGATCTATGATAGCTATGACTTTCTATCTTGAGGAAAGATAAATAGTTACTGGTATATGTCTAAGTTAATTAACTACTCTAATGAAAAAGGAAGGATTTTTTGTAGTAAAATGTTTAAGAGTAATGGAAATAAAAATAATGGTAGAAAAATTAGAGGGTAAAAATCTTGGTAAAAACGTAAAATGAACCTTTCATTTTTTTTCCCCTTATATTCTTATTGTCTCTGTTTAGACATGCAAAATTTGTTGCCAGCCTTTTATTATATCAAGTTTCCTCTAAAAATTTATGTAGCTGTTAAATGAAATTGTTAACTTAACAGGGACAAGCTTGGCATCAAATTTTGGATAATGAAACAATAATGAAGAAAAGCACTTGGAATTGTCCAATCAAATATTTTGTAAATTATTTTACTCAAGTTTTATAACAATTCGGAAGGTTAAGTTTTTCAAAACCTTCATTTTAGAGAGATTTCAATGAATTTCTGGCATCTTTTAAGGTCAGAATAGATAATCAGAGATATAATAAAATTATTCTTGTTTCTTCTTCTGACATGTTTTTATTATATCTAACATTTTGTAAGAGTACTTACACATCTAAATAAAAACGTGAACTAATCCCCCTTTGAAATCACTATATATATAGTGATTTATATATATATATATATAATTCAATTTATTTAGAATTGAATTCATACACGATTTTATCAAACTGAGAAAAGAAGGCAATGCCAATTACCAAAGATGAAGAATTTTCTTGCCTGGTTGTGGGTATGCAGTTCCACCTTCAATGATGCCTGGATTGAAGAAATTGCGGGAAGCCAATGACTGGATGGCATTCAGCTCTTGTCCAGACACCATGTTTGCTTGCTGAAGCCTGTCAACTTCTGCTATCTGCAATTTTTTTAAATAAAAATATCTTTGGAGTCGATTTATGATAAGAATATTTGTTTCCTGCTTACAGTCTGTGGATATATATATATATATATATATCAATAAATAATATTAAAATGTCCTTAAAAGTAGGAACAAGATTTTAATTTGGCTTTAAAGCAATTTTCAACTTCATCTTTAAACATTTCTGTCTAGAATATATTTTGCTAATTTAAATAATAAAAATCTTTTGATTTATGATTAAAATCTAAATACTTGTGGGTACTTTTCAAACATATCTTTTGGATATAAATACTTGTATTAGATAAGGGTTTGAGTTGAGGCAAAATTAGACACACAAAAAAAAAACAAAAAAAAAAAAAAACAATGAGAGGGATACAATATAAATAATTAAAGACTTGTGTGAAAATTCAAAATCATTAGAGAAGTAGATGCATAAAATGTAAAAATAGGTAAGAAAATATTAGAATTTCCAAAAGTTTGGGGATTACAAATACATATATTTTAGCCTTTGTTTCCTTTTTATATAAAAAGCTTATCACTTTTATTCAAATTATTCTATAAATACGGAAGAATCAATGCTATATATAATATCCATAATGAAATTTTAAGTAAAATTTATTGAAGAAAATCTGAGATAAATATAAATGTGAGGGATGAAAAGTAGATATACATACCTTAGTTCGAAGGCAAAGATTTTCATTTTCCAGTTCTATCTCCTAAGTCGAAATTGTGGCAAGAAATCAGTTCATTGGGAAAAAAAAAACAAAAAAACAAGAATCTTTTAGTTAGAGAAATAAGCATTATGAATTACCCTTTTCTGCAGATAGTCGATTTCTGCTAGCAGCATCTCATGCTGTTGCGATAGTTATTAGAATAGAAAGCCATAACATTCAATAAAAATTCATTAGCTCTAGATAAAAATGATATTATAACAAAATAAATAGATGAAATAGCATTAATTAATATGTTGCTATATAATGAGGGTAAATAAGCTGAATGCATTGGTTCTAAATTGTTTTAGCGGTTATGTTATAATTAATAAAATTATAAACAAACACAGATAAATATATCGTTATAATATAAAATTACAAAAAATTATAGTTATAGTGAATCCCACAAGAATAATATTACATGTAATGTTATAGTTATGAATCATTGATTAAAAAATATTGGATATGACTAGTTAATTAATGCCATATATATAATGCATATTACATTATTTTAGTTACATTAATCCTGTTCTTGATTTCAATGCAGTTTACCTTTTTAGACCTGATTCTAGTGATTCCTCTTTCAAGTCTATTCTCCAGCTGCTTCAGTTCCTTCACAGTCAGTGTGCTCAAGGCATCACCCATCAAGTGCCTACAATCAAGCATTTTGGAAAATTAAGATAATCAAGCTGCACCAGGTTTTCAATTAAACTAGAGGTGTGAATTTTTGACACAACACAATAACTTTACATACATATGATAAGTTTTACAATATTGGTATCAGGCTGACACCTTTAATACGAATAATAAATGGATCGTATTAGGATTAATTAGCTCAAAATGTCAATCCGTTTAAGAATTTGTACTAAAATTTTAAAAATATTATTTGAGAAATAATTAATAATTAAATTATAAATAACTATAAATTATATAATGAAATAAAATTAAAATTTTAATAAAATTTAACAAGCACTCAATAAAATATTTAATCAATAATTAAAATATTATTAGTGAAACATAATAAATAATTAAATTTGATAAACGATTTTATAATATAAATTTTAATAATTAAAGTCATTCAAGGGATTGATCCACATAATTATTATTTAGGTTGTATATATATTTTAATATGACACAAATCTGAATTATTATATATATTATCTCTAAGTTAAACATTACTTGAAACACAGAATGTTAGAAACAAGAGTCAAGCCATGGGTGGTAACATGATTCTACAATGTGCAGTTGCAATGACGTTGAAATTAATAAAATTATAGGTACACATAAAAAAATTTCAGTCATCACAAAATAAAATTAAAATTACGAAGAATAATGCAACTATAATATTGCGATCACGTACAACAGCTGTTGCCATCCCCTGTTTGAACACAGGGGGATAGTATACACATGAATGCTTTTCAGCTTGAAAACATTTATCTGCGTTATGAAATAAGTTGACTACAAATCCCTGACATGTCGAATGCAAGCTTATAAATTTCTGCCACAATATTCACATCTGTTCCCTAACTGTTTTACCTAAAAAAAAAAAAAAGCAATTGTCCTTAATTACTTTTTTTAAAAATGAAAAATAAAATTCACAAGCTAGAAGCCAGTTCTTCAATTTTTGATTTTTTGCTTCCAACTCATTCATGAAATAAAAAGGGCTACATATAAAACCTAAAGGTAATAGTTTCCACTTTTTTAGCACTAAAATTGGATAAATATGTATAAAAAAATTGGATAAATATATTACTGATTGAGATACAAGGATCTTGGGAATCACCTGTTTGAATTTTGCAGCATTTGTATCTGCTGTCGCAACTTTGCAGATTCTTGTTGATAATACTATGTATTAAAAAACGAAAAAACCAGATTAGGTTTTAAAAATTTGACAGTGGAGAGATATAGATGGTGTAGGAAAAAAAAAAGTATATAAATGTAGAAAAATACAAGATACCTAATTGTGTTTGGTGTATCACTAATATAAATATATATATGATTACAATAAATTAATATGATAAATAATTAGAAGCAGTTTTGTACAATATTTATGAATAGATTACCTGAGCATTGATTTCAGTAGTAGTGCTGGCACTTGAGCTCTCTGAACAGGCCTTCTTGTACCTTTCTATGGTTGATCTTATGCTGTATACATCATCATACAACAGAATTGATTAAAATTCCATTAAAAAATACTTAACAATGATTTAAATTAATCCACAATGACTTCCTATTTTTTTTTTTTTTGAAAGAACACATATTGATCCACAATCACAGCCTCATGCGTGAAAGGTTTAAATTATTAATACTTAATTAACAATAATTATTAACACGCCTTATTTAAATTATTAACATTATTTATTTAAATTACTAATATGGTTAACAATGATTCCAAGTTATTGTGGCTCTCTCTCTCTCTCTCTCTCTCTCTCTCTCTCTCTATATATATATATATATATATATATTTTATGGGATTGTTTTCTATGCATCAATAAAAAAAAATGATGTAAATCTGCACCACCTAATAAATGGTGTAGATTTTTTCATGCAACCTGTTCCACAAAACTGTAAGTGACTCCAAGATAAAGATAATTATAAATGGTGTAGATTTACATCAATTTTCTTCTTTTACTGTGCTTGGTAAACAATCCCATTATATATATATATATATATATATATATATATATTAAGAAACACAAGAGGAGGCGGCAAAAAAGAGAGACAAAAAATGAGAGCAGCAAATGGAACTCAAGTCATTCACATGTTCTCACTTTTAATGGACATTTTCTTTTACCTCCTCTGATTCTCCCATTTGGCACTTAAGATGGAACCAAAAAGTAGAAACTACAAAGTTAAAGGACAAGAGACTTCTTGGAATCACAACTAAATTACAAAGAGGGAGAGGAAAAAGTTTTCTTTTCACTGAAGAAGGGAAACAAATGTTAGGTTTCTCTCAGCCAAAAATGGAAAATGGATAAGCAAGCAAATCGGATGTCAGAAATTTGATTGAAAAGTACTTCCAACTTATTTATTAGCTATTCCTTTTCTCTTCACTTTTTTCTTACATCTACAGATTCTCATGCATTTTAATACATAAAAGGTAAAGAAAAAAAGCAGCTATTGTTCGATGAAACAGTTAAATAGTTCCTTAATTCATGCAACTTATGGCGCTCTACTGCCACATGCTCACTGTCTTTCAACTTTGTCAATAACCTCAGTATGGTGTATACTACTATACTCCAAATAATAACTCTCTTCAACCGTGTTTACAACTTAAATAAATAGTGCTAATAATTAAATTTGTTCACTTTGATATTGTGACTGTGGATTAATTTTTTCTTTAAAAACAAAAACAACCTATAAAAATAGATTTCTTTGTATATTTCTCATGAATTCTAACAAAATTTCACTAGAGTCACTCCAAATAGCCAGTGACCACCACCTAGATGTAGAACGATGTAAATCATAATTAAAGATAATCAAATATAATTACTATTATTAAGTAATAATTTACCTGAATTACTAATTAGATTCATTTATTTTAAGATAATTAAAAGTCGTTACTATTTAGATTGTGTGGGAGAGCACCATAAGAATTAACGTTGTAGAAGATATCAGATGCATGTGATGTTTGGTAGGGATGAAATCAAGTACAACTAAAATCGAATTTTAGGCTGCACAAAAGATAGGGACAAAGGCCAATTTGTCCCATATTCCTATGATGAAAGATAGTCATAGTGCAGTATAGTCTGCCAACTATGCTTTAAAGTTCTAAAATTATTCACAAGGTTGAAAAGGAAAACTAGAAGATTCTTGTGTTTCTCCTTTTTCTTGCAAAACTATGAATAGGGAAAACCTAAAAGATCTGAGCAAGAATGCAATAGAAAATTTCACTTTCTGTCACTTTAAAACGAACAAGAGGTTAAAAAGCTAAAAGTGGAAGCAGAAGAGAAGAGATGCTCAAGGTTGCTCTAAAAGATGAATGAGAAAACATAGTAACAATCGAGCTATTGATTCTGGTTGCTTGATCCCAATTCTGGTCTTGAATGACAATGAAAGAAAAGCAAGTAAAACAGACAGATGTTATAAGATTCTAAAACAGTGTAGTCCTTAATTATAATATTGCATATTATATTACTGTTGCTGATTACATTAAAATTACATTTTTTTATAATCTTATAACTTAACAATCATATTTTCTTATATTTATCCATAATTTTAATTATCGAAATCATAATTTAAATCTGTAGTTATTGTTATTCTTAATAACAAAAAGTTGTAACTCAGCCTTATCTTTCAGCCGTGACTGGTACTACTACTACAAGATAGGCTCCTCTGACATAAACTTCAAGTATATAAGTCTGAGCTAAAGAGTGATCCTATTCTTTTATATATTCTTAAAAAAAGGGTCTGAAAATACTTGCAAAGGATATAGTGTGGATTGACATAGCATTTTGTCGTTTTATTCACTTTGCCTTCTTTGGTACAATTATACAATTGATCATTAATTGATAAATTGAACATATAAATTCATTTTATCTTTCCATAATTTTTAACAATACTTGATTTTCTTCTAATAAAAGTTGATGTTAAAAGACTTACTAAAAAAGGAAAATTTGATTTTTGAGAGTAAATTATATGAAATAACTACTTATTATTTAATCGCAATTTTGAAACAAATATAAATTTTACATACTTCTAAAAGCCTAACTAATACACCAACGCAAAGCTAAAATTAATTGTAATCAAGTATGATCTTGGTATGTGAGTCAATGGATAATCCATACCAAACAAATCCACAAGACCTTTAATGATCTAATCTTAGGAGTGTTTAATTCATGCAAAAAATAAATTTTTATATAAAGCTAAATTTCTTAGAAAGTAAAAACTTTCTAGGAAGCATTACTTTCTAAAAAATATTCAAAATTATTTAATTGATAATAAAAATTAAAAATTCACCACAAAAAATTCTTTTTACTTAAGAAATGATAGGTAAGCAACTTCTCATCTATATTATGTGTGAAGTAAAATTTTTAAGAAAGTACAATTTTCTCTATTTTATTAATTAGTAGTCAATCAAATGACATCTTAATCTATTGCTTTTCAGAAAATTATACTTCTTACATAATTTTCTACTAATCATATGATGTTTTAGTTTACTTAAGCAACCTATTGGACAGAGTTGAAAGAAAGAACTATGATTTGGATTATGGCCTTACCAAAGCAGCCTAACATTTTTCTATCCTAATAAGAAGCCTAGACAGTAACTGTGATTCAAAGTTGTTTAAAAAATGGTTAAATTTATTTGCAGCTCTTAACAATCTACATCTTTTTCCTAATTTGATACCTAAACTTTAGAAGTTTCCAAACTTAGTGTTTCTAGTTAAATATTAGGTGTTAACTTCTCGATTAATTCCGTTTGAATACGGTGACGTGTCGTGGGACTTATTCGTAGAACTGTAGGGGGCTTGTTGCTCTATGTTTTGGGACTGGTTAATTTAAGTCTGAAGACTTTTGTTAACCAGCCATTAATCGATGGTTTTCCTATGGTTTATGTCCTAATTCATCCAAGAGAATTTGACTTGAACTATGTGATCGAAAAAAATTAGTCAAAATTGATTAAATAGTTAAATTTGCTGTTTATATATTACAATTAAATTTTAAATCTAACTGAGGTGGGACTTCACAAATTATGAGTTATTTAGTGTAAGAAAGAAAAAATTTGCATAAGCAAGAATTCAAATATAATGAATTTGTTCTATGTTTTTATCCCGAATTGGCTCCAAGGTACAAGATGCACTTTAAAAAATAAATTAGGTAGTTACAGTTATCAATAAGAAAATTAAAGGTTCAAAGTTTGATAAATAACAGATAATTGATGTCTTGATTTTCTCACCAATAACTATAATTATACACTTTACCTTTTATAGTATATCTTACAGTTTAAAGGAGACAAATTTATTATATTATCGATCTGTGTTACACATTACACATTAGCAATTTTTTAACAGTGGAACACTTTCATCTTTGCTTCTTCGTTACCCTATTAAAGTTGCATTGATTTACTAATGACCTCAGCAAATCTTGAGGAAGCAGTCAGTGGGGATTGGAAACCCATAATCAGGACCACCATTTCATTGATTACTAAACCGAATGAATTTATTATAGAGGTTTAGGGTTTGCAAAAAAAAAAAAAAAAAAAGATAGGTGAGACAGCTAGCAAATTGCCACTAAATAAACAGAAATTTGTGGTGATGTACTAGATTAAACTAATAAAATTGATGCCTACCATAACAAACCACTAACATTTAATTGCAGTTACACTTATTGACTTGTAGTTACTTTCATAAACAACATGACTTCTACTTAAGAATTTGTATAAGCTAGAAGTTAAGTTTACCTACAAACTCAGACTCCAATACTTTAAAGTTCAATTAATGAAAGCACAACAGAATTTAACAATTGAGTATGGTTTTAATTTGCTATGATCAATAAAATTGTGGATAAACGCAAAAAAAATATAATCATTATGATGTAAAATATTGTAGAAAATTATAGTTCCAAGAGGTTCACAACAATAATATTAGCACAACATTATCAATCACAATTTAAAACCTTGCCACTGAGAGAAAGAAAATACGTCGGAATTTGAAGAGCAAATGAAAGAGATATATATATTAAAGAGAGAGAGTAAATTACTTGTCGTTTGAATACTCATAGAGGCGACCACGGCTGGAGAAGACAATAAGAGCAACTTCAGCATCACAGAGAACTGAAAGCTCATAGGCTTTCTTCAGAAGTCCATTTCTACGCTTGCAGAATGTCACCTGACGATTCGTGGTGTTCTCTATCCTTTTGATCTCAATCTTTCCCCTTCCCATCTTGAAAGCTATTTTTAGAAAACAAAAACCAAAAAAGAAAGGAAGAGAAATTATTATAAAAATAAAACAGATACAAATCTGACCTGAAGAGCAAAAGATATGTTTTGAAGTGCATGAAATTTGTGCAAGGCCATGCATTTTAGCTGTTAGGGCAATGAACTTGTTACTAAAAAGGACTCCTAAACAGACAAGATTGGCACATATACACCTCGAAATCTTGTTTATTTCACTATTAGATCTTGTTTTAAACAAGATCTAACGAAATAAACAAGATTTGGATAAAGTACAAACTGAAAAGAAAGGGCCTAAACTCAATTTCAGCAGATCTGTCTCACTTTCTCAGCCCATGAAAAATAAATGAAAAGAATAAAATGGACATCATGAACCTGTTAACTTTTTTAGGCCAGAAAGCCTTGTAAAGTGAATCAAGGGAAGAAAACAGAAGACCCTTTGCTTTGACATGAAAATATAATTGTCCAAACAGAAGGATGATCAGATCATCAGACCCTTTTCCTTGTATCCTAAATTCCTTTGCTTCGTTTTCAAAGAAGTACTATCTAGGAAATGTTGCAAAGTCAAGAAAACAAGCCGAAGAGAGTCTTGGGGAAATGAAGCAACGGTATTGGCTCAGAAAACCCATAACTATGTCTATATCTTTTTTTCTTCTTACTATTTATGGAAAAATACTTCATTCATGTAAAGCAGGAAGTGAGAAAGAGAAGATGAAGTGATGGAGAAAACAAGAAGAAAAAATGGCAAACAAAGATCTTTAAGAGAGAAAAAGAAGATTCCATATGACTGGCAACAGATCTATGATGAAAACTGTTTAGATATGAAAAACTGAGCTCATGAGTTTGTGCTTGCTTTCACGAGGGTTTATATGATGAAAAGAAGAAATAAATAGAAAAGGAAGAGAGAAAGAAAGAAAATCAACTACAGACCTGACTTTGGCTTTCACTAGCTCCGGCTACTTCAGCTTTCGGAAAAATTACTAATCCCAAAGAAACCGAAATGAAGTATAGCCTTCCTTTCACTTCAAGCTCTCCTATTTATAGCTCTTTCTTTCTTTGTCTATCTTGGAAATGAGTGCAAGAGAGAGAGAGGAGGGACGGAGAGAGAGAGAGAGAGAGAGAGAGATAGAGAGGTTTCTGACAAAGAAAAGGATCTGGGAAATGGATGTTAGCCAAAAGCTTATACACGATGTAGTAGTTTTGGCCAAATAATGCATTTTTCCAGCTGCAAATTCACACCAAAAACAGCAACATATTTGTTTTGGTTAATTTCCTTCTTAATTGACTAATATGCCCTTAAAGAGAATCTATCTCACTTCAGTCACAAATTAATTGCATTCTATGCATCCAATCAGAATTCAAGTTTGAACCGATCTACAAGTGGAGAGCTAAAATATCTGCCAAAAGCCGACTTGCATATGAGAAATGTTAGGGTTTGGTGCTGTACACGTATTTTTGCACAAAACTGATGAAATAGCGTTTAAAAAACAAAATCAACAGCAACGAGATTTAGAATATTTTGATATCTCTTCCTGTCTTACTAACGGTCGGCACTAAATCGTATCTATATTATCAAAGGGCTTTATGTATATAGGTTGATGTTTAGTCATTTCATGTATGCTTAATTATAAATAGACATATCTTTCTTTATTAATTTGGTATAAAATTGTTAGGATTTGACTAAAATTTTAATTATAATTTATTAATTATTTCTCATCATAAGCTTTCTTTCAATTAAATTTTTTATTAGATAAGCATTATAATTGCTTACTAAACAAGTATCTAAACTTATAAATACTTGCACATAAACAATTTGTTAAAAAGAGTTGAAGAGACTGAAGAGATTAAAATATAGAATATAAGGGAATTTAATTTTTTTATAATGAAGTTATTTAAAATCTCATAATTAACTTTTATTCTTTTGTAATTATTATTGATGCTAAAAAGTATATACAATATAAGATGTATTGGGTGTGTGGGTTTGATGTTAGTACACCGTTTATATTTTCTCTTATCTAGTAGATTTATTTGTCATTTTGGACTGTGAAATAGGTTAAAAATCAAATCACGTTATATACTTTATGTCTCATTATTTTCTTTTTATTGTTTTTATCTTAAAAAAAAAGAATAAGTAAAGAGATGTTTTTTCTTTTGTTATAATAGGAGTGGTTGATCTACTAAATTCATACACATAAGAATCCTGGATCAAATCTAGGATATAAAAGAAGGAAAAATCTTAAAAAAATATCGGATGTCACTTGAATAGAAAGGCTCTAAAAAAAAAAAAAAAGTACTTGTGCATTAGACTAAACAGCTAAATACTTTCTCTTAATATTATGTATGTTGACGTAAAAATAGTTATGAAAGTCAAGACTATCATTTCATATCAATTTCAAAATAATTACAGTGAATGAGGATTGATATGATGTAAAATTTTTATTTATTTAGTACAGCAGCAAGTGTATTGATTTTGAGAAAATAATCTGATTACAATTGCGAATAAATTTTACGTTTAGTGTTATTTGAGAATTGATTTATTAGTTTGTAAGATGTATAGAAAAGTTAAATCATTAAAAAAATTACTGTAAGAAAATCTATTTCATGTAACTAATGATTCAATTGTGACTTTAAAGCGGAATTGATACCGAAACACCTTCAAAAACTTGAGCAAACATGGAAAAAAAAAATGAAAAAAGATACTATTAGTTACGAATCATAAAATTGGGTATAGACTCATAAACCAACACCAAGCACACAATAATTAATTTGATATTAAATTGATTTATAGATCATTCAAAAGCAAGACAAACTATATAAACAAATTGCTATAATTAATTAAATTTCAACCTAATATTTCGAAGATAAATTTGGCGAATTTATTTCATACTCTATAGGGAAAATTACGCTTTACATATCCCCATATAATTTTACCTTTTTTTGACTTAACTCTCATCCACGTTTTGAAGGGTTGAAATTCATCTATCTATAGTTTCCATTGATAACACTTTGTCCACCAAATCTGTCCAAAGATAATAGAGTACCTACCTCATCATTGAAGTTTTAATATAGATGTCCCAGACAATAAGTTATAATAACATAAATATTATATATCTTAACATATTTAATAAAATATAATGTTCTGGTTTCAATTTAGTTTTATATATATTTCTAAATATTAATGGTCATTGAATAATTGAGAGTACAAGACACTGATTATTCATAAATAAATTAGCATATTTTATGTCACATTCTTTTAGAATAATATGGTGATCTCATACACTATTTGATATGTTGAAATCTGGATAAGATATATGGGTATATGTTATAGAACATATGTCTAAATTGATCCACCATGAGAAATCATATAGAATGTTATCATGTGTCAATGGATTTTTCATGTGAAAAGTGATATAAGTGATCTTTAGACTTGAGATCAATATAGTATTTTATATATAGAGTTGTGTACTTTAATTTTATTCTAAGCTTGTACTCTTAAAGAGTAAATACGAATAATTTTGAATGGACCATAAAGTACATAAAAGTAGTAATTAATAAAAAAAAATTTAACATCTTCAATAAAAAGGAAAGATATTCAAAAGATATTCTAACATTTGTATTATGATCAAAATCATAAGCATATGTATTGATGATACATAAAAAGAAGTTTCATATATAATCAATTATCAACATATAAAAAAAAATTATGTATGAATGATCATGAGATAGCATATAATATTTAAATCAAAAGCATAGGGCTAGTTCATTGTCATCGCAATCAATCAAGGAGCTGATTGGTAGTCAACACAACCAATTAAGGTTGCCAAAATCACTATGTATAGTGGCCACAAAATCGACTAGCACACAAGCATGGCTAGTTGGTTCAACCAGCCACCATGCACTGCCAACTAGTTGGTTGGCCAACTCCATGTTCAACCAGCTAGCTAGTTTGTTGCTCTTGGGTGTATTTTTCATTTAAAAGTGTAGATCCAATTTGGGTTGGTTTATGAAATTTTTTTGTAGAAAAATTCTACACTTTGAAACTTTGATCATATGAAACCAAATTATAACATACATATAATCTCCATTATTATCATAACAATCAAATTTTTAATCATGAATTAATGAAAAATAATATGAACTTTTAATATCATTATTAGAAAAATTAGATCTAAGCATATCAAATATGTCAATCATATACATCAAGTATGCGCAATGAAAATTTTAAAATTTTCCTAATCCTAGATCATATTGCATATTGTTATGGGTGAAATTCGATATTACAAGATAGGCTAGCAAGAGCCTAGTAGAAATTAAGTAAGAAGCCTAGCTCGCCTACTTTGAGGTCGCTACACAACTAGCTCACTCAGCAGAAACCCCAGCTTGTTGATAACAAGCCTAAGCTCATCAATAGCTTGAGCTTGTGACCCATTCAAGTTTGACCTCGTGAAGTAGAGACAACCCTCAGTGTCTTGCCTACCTAGAAGCTTGTTGAGGTCGAGTAAACAGCCAACGAACAACTTGTGCCATCATTCTATAGAATGTAGCCCACGGGTCCCACCCACAAAAAGCATTTCACTCAAGTCAACCAGTAGTTTGTAGAAGTCAACTTATTGTACTTTAGATTGTCTTGTACATTTATTGTTCATTGTAATAGAAATACAAATTATGTAATTACTTTTGTAACCTCCTCTCCTCTATAAATATGAGGAAGGAGCCTTCTATAAGAGGGGGAGAGAGAGAAAGAAAGGAAGAATTCTATGCTGAAACTCTGTAAAATTGTTTTCAAATATATAAAATGCTACTATGGACGTAAGGACCAATGCCGTTCAATTTTGGCTGAACCACATTAAATCTCTATGTCCTCTACTCATCTCCTTCTTCCTCTAGCCATCCTGAACTTTTTCACTGTCTAGATAACTAGATAATGACTTAGGTCCTGAAAGAACCCCCTCTCGTTGGCTAGATTAGGTAGAACTGAAATCCACCATCAATATGTTGGCACACCCAATAGGACCCTTCTGATTTTTGGTTGTTCTCTATGTTTCAATTTGATTTTCTGCACAATTACTATGGCCAGAGGAAAGGCCGTCAGAAAATCTGATTTTGTCAATAACCAGCTTAAAGGCCATATGGGAAGTTCTTCTACCTCTTAAACCAATGATGGTTTGGCCCTCACAGCTCATCGCCAACCTCAGCAAATGTTTGAAAGCATGATAAAAGAGTTGGTTGAAGTATTCAGAGTGCTAATGCAAATGCAAGCTTTATGCATGTAGCAGCAGACAGAGATCATAGCCCAGCTTCAACAGTTGCGTGAAAGAGCCCAAAGGGAGCTAGCTAAACAAAGGTGTCAAGTTGGTAGCTCAACTTGCCCCTTTAACTCTCAGGTGAGGTCAAAGGTTTGCCAAGCTCATAGGGGCCATGATGACTTGCAGCCAAGGGGCTCGCATCAAATTGAAAGCTCAAATAGGTCTAACTAAGGATACACCTCAGGTTGTCGCACTCACGACCAGGAGAGTGTGAAAGGAATAAGAGATCGTCTAGCCCGCAACCTAAAACATAAGACCTAATCATGAAAGAAGTGCTACAAAGGTCAAAACAACTAGAAGAGTGTCCTTGAACCTAAAGTGATCAACCTTGCCATGATGAAAACTTGCCATTTTCCATGGAGATTGAAACTCTTTCCCTCCACGCAAACTCAAAGTTTCTGCAATCCCACCGTACAATGGGGATAGTGATCCGTGTGACCACTTAGATGCATTTAATGTTTAGATGAGTCTCTAGACAATGGATCCTCTAATCAAGTGTAGGGTCTTCCCAGCTACATTAGGAAACCTTCCTTGAACATGGCTCTAGAATCTCTCAACTTGTAGTATTTATAGCTGGGAGGAATGCTAGAGCAAATTCATTAGTCAATACAAAGCATTGAAGAGGCAACTCGTGCCACCTTGTCATCTCACAATGATCTTCCAACAGAGGGATGAATCACTAAAAAGCTACATCGCTGGGTTTAGGCGCGAGGCCAACAATGTGGATGATCCCTTAGACGAGTGTGTTTTGACAACCATCTCAGTGGAGCTCTGCAAAGAGGGGAAGTTGTACAAGAATATTTATGAGTCCCCAGTCAAGGACCTAGGTGATTTCTATGAACGAGCCGCAAAGTAGATTAGGTGGGATGAAACCTTTGGCTCGAAAAAGTCTGAGGTAGGCAGCTCTGATTAGAAGAAGAAGAGAAGCAGTCATGGAAATGCAAAGGATAGTTCCATTCTCTAGATCGCTAAGAGACCCAGGGGGTGAGCGATCTCAATATCTAGGTCATTATAAGCACTACAGTGTCTTATCAGATAGTCCAGATAGAATATATGCAATGGAAAGGAACATAGAAGACTTCGAGACTCTTGCTCCTTTGAGAGCACCCTATGCAGGAAGAAATACAAACAAATTCTGTGCCTACCACAATGAAATGAGGCATAATTCTTTAGATTGTCGAGCTCTCAGGGATGCAATTGAAGACCTGATCAAGAAGGGACACTTAAGAGAATATATGCTATGACCTGTAGTACATCAATCTTCTTAGCCTCAACGAAATCTAGAACAAGAGTAGCCCACTACAGTAAGAACTATATATTGATCTTGTAACATAATGTGTAAAAGTAATTTGAATCCTATGCATGCAGTCTCTATAAATTCTCTGGAGAATGTTAATTTGGTATCGAGTTCCAGAGGAATAAAGCTCCCCCCATCTCAACTCGTTATTGTATCCTTTTAAGTTGTTATCGCATTAGAATGACTTATTTACCGATACCGTCCTAATGTGATCTAGTGTGCATATGACTAACTTTCTTAGGCATCATATGCATGTGGTCCCCAACTTATGCATGCGATCAACTTTCTCAGGTACCATGTGCACATTGCATTCTCGCACATATGACCAACTTTCTTAGGCATCATGTGTATGCAACCTACTATGAATCATGCACATGACTAACTTTCTCAGGCACCATGTGCATATGATTTTACCATGTGTATGATTAACTTTCTTAGGCACCGTACACATGTTTAACATGCATACGACTAACTTTCTTAGGCATCGTATGTATGTGATCTCCAGCCCATGCATATGACCAACTTTCTTAGGCACCATATGCATGTGGTCCCCAGCTTGTGCATGCGACCAACTTTCTCAGGCATCGTGTGCATGTTGCATTCTCGCACACATGACCAACTTTCTTAGGCACCATGCGTATGTGACCTACTATGAATCATGCACATGACTAACTTTCTAAGGCACCATGTGCATATGATTTAACGATGTGTACGATCAACTTTCTTAGGCACCGTACACATGTTTAACATACATACAACTAACTTTCTTAAGCACCATATGTATGTGATCTCCAGCCCATGCATATGATTAACTTTCTTAGGCACTATATGCATGCGATCCTTAGCTCGTGCATGTAACCAACTTTCTTAAGCACCATGTACACATTGCATTCTTGCACAGATGACAAACTTTCTTAGGCACCATGTGTATGTGACCTACTATGAATCATGTATATGACCAACTTTCTCAGGCACCATATACATGCTATATTAAATGCTCATGTGACTAACTTTCTTAGGCATCACATATATGCGATCTCATTGTGCATGTGACTAACTTTCTTAGACACCACATGCACGTGATCTCGAATTAAGCATGCTTGTGACCAACTTTCTCAAGCACCATGTGCATGCCACCTTACTCATATGACTAACTTTCTTAGGCACCGTATGCATGCGACTTAAAGCTCGTAGCTCTCATGTAGCCCAAAAATTTGTAGCACACATGTAGTTTCCATTACGTATAGCCCTTGAATTGCCCAGATTCATTGTTCGTTAAGAAGTACGATTGATTGATTACTTAAATATCTCATTTTATTATAATGCTCAGTCAGAGTTTGTGTTATCATCAGCGGTATGCCGAATATTCATACAACAGAATACTAGAAGCATGAAAGAGAAGTCCATTCAGTAAAGAGCCTCAACGATGTGAAATTACATCAGAAAATTTAGAATACAAATTAGAAAGAGTCAAAATACAAGTCAAATATGCTATAGCTATACATTCCAAAAGAAATATTGGCGCTATGAAGGAAAGCCCTAATCAGCAGAAAGGTCGACGAGCACACTAATTTCAACTCTTTCCCTTGCTACTCTCCTTAGTTCAGAACACCCTTCCAGCTCTCTACCCAGCTTAGTAGATTCAGGGGAAACAAATCAGAGTAGCTAGAAAGGTTTAAACCTCACGGCATCACCGTAAGGAAATAATCTAAGATCTACGTGAGATTTTCCCTAATTCTCGAAGAAGGACGATTGCTTGAGAATGCTTCCTATGTAGCAGACCATATACATCTCTCTAGGAACAACCCTCTGTCAAAGGGATGGAAGGCTCATCTAAAATCTCCATCTGATTTCTGAAGAAGGGAGGAAGGATTCCTCTATCTTAAATAGTAGTAATCTGCTTTCACCAAAGAGTCCAGAAATCAACCCCCAATTGTTTCCATTAAATATCTTGGAAGAAAACAAGGTAGACTCGTCCATAGTAATGGGACTTGTATAGCAGACGGTATGGCCTAGGTTAGGTGAAATGACTAGCTGACTGAAAACTTTGACTACATGGTAATTCATGAAGAAAGACCGTGTTAGCAAGTTACAACTCCTAGTTTGCAAAGTGAACTAAGAGTTAGGGGTTGATGTTATAGGTGAAATTTGGTATTATGACATAGGCTAGCAAAAGCCCAGCAGAAATCAAGTAAGAAGCCTAGCTCACCTACTTTGAGGTCACTATGCAACCAACTCGCTCAACAAAAACCCTAGCTCACTGAGAACAAGCCTGAGCTCATAATAGCTCGAGCTCGTGACCCATTCGAGTTTGACCTTACGAAGTAGAGATAGTCCGCAGTGTCTCACCTAGCTAAAAGCCTATTGAGGTCAAGCAAATAGCCAACAAACAACTTGTGTTGCCATTCTATAGAATGTAGCTCACAAGTCCCACCAGCAGAAAGCATTTCACTCAAGTCAAGCAGTAGTCTATAGAAGCCAACTTGTTGTACTTTAGATTGTCTTGTATATTTATTATTTGATATAATAAAAATATAAATTATATAATTACTTTTGTAGCCTCTTCTCCTCTATAAATATGAGGAAGGAACCCTTTGTAAGAGAGGGAAAGAGAGAAAGAAAGGAAGAATTCTAGCCAAAACTCTGTAAAATTAACTTCAGATATATAAAATGCTACTATCGATATAGGGATTGGTATCATCCGATTTTGGCCAAACCACGTCAAATCTCTGTGTCCTCTACTCATCTCTTTCTTCCTCTAGCTATCTTGCACTTTTTCATTGTCTAGACAACCAGATAATGGCTTGGGTCCCAAAAGAATCCCCTTTCGATGGCTGGATTAGGTAGAACTGAAATCCATCATCAACACATATTAATTCATAAAACAAGATACAATTGAAATAAACCTTAAGGTAATAATTTAAATTATACCTTCTCGAGATTTGTTTTTGAAATTCTCGATCACCAAATTTGAGTTTGATCTCCAAATAATTCCACAAACAAGTTGTACAATCAACTCCTTCGAATTGTCTTCAGGCAGTTCCTTTAGGTTTGATCTTTAATACTAACGGTGATCTACATGAACTAATTTGATTCAAAATTTTCACCAAGTTCATATGACTAGTAAATTAGGAAAGTTAACTTCTTAGATTAAGAGATGTTAACTCTCCAAGGGATCGTAATTCACTAGAGATTGGTATTTAAATACAATAAAGAGATTATAAGTAAGATCACAATGAGAGTTAGATGCACAACATATGTTTTAAGGTTTAATTGAATTCACTTATTTTGACTTGGGCTTCTTTCCTTTTTAAATAGGAGAATTTAGAGCACAAGTAATAGTAAGAAAGCAAAGTGAGTGGTGCACAAGCTATATCTATCCCTCACTTATGCCACCCAATCATAGCAGTGGAATCCTTTAGGCTTAAGAGTCTATGTTCTTTATCTTAATGCTCCCTCTTTTATGTCTAATAAGCCTAAACACATTCCTATGTATTCGTACTCATAAACTCTCTTTTGTAATCATTTTATAATTATTTTAATTAATGTAAAACAACTTCTAAGTGAGAAGCCATTCCTCCTTTCAAGATATTATCCAGTGTTAATATAAATGTTATCCAACATTTAAATATCAACAATGAAAAATTCACTACTATTTAATAATTTTAATCTCCATTAAAATTTGTTAGCCTTAGAGGTTGTTAAACTAGAATACTCTAAGCTACACATTGATTTTAATGTTGAAAAAGCAATTATTATCTAACAATATATTTTAGTATTTTTGAATCTATTTTTCAGGATCAAAGAAAGTTCAAAGGTATTTGATTCAAGAAAATTAAAAAGATTCAAGATTACTGTTTAGGATTTTGATTTTGATAGGATTTTATGTAAATAAACCTAAACAGTATTTGATCCAATTATTTTTTGAATGATGAAGTGAGAAAAATCTTTTTAAAAGAAAATTTTACAGCATACTTCAATGTGACATCGAT
>JANHAO010006220.1:0-21619 GCA_026873985.1 Saraca asoca
TCCCATGGTATCAACGATTCAACATAAACAAATACAAAAAAAGGTCAAAAATAGCTTCTATTGTTATTGCAAGTGATATATTATATCGCATGAGTGTTACGAAAAGAAAAGTTTGTAAAATACGAAGAACACAACGAAAATGAAGAAAATGATTTGAAATATGAAGAAACATGAAGCAGAAACAAATATTTTTTGTTCTATATATGTTAACAAAGTAGAAACACAGAAAACATAAAAAATACGAAGAACACAATGAATAAAATAGTAATCATTTGTAAAAAAAATGCTTTTACCTTGTCATGGCACAAAAGAAGCTTAAAATAAGGAAGAAAATGAAGAAATCCCACCGAAGCTCGCAAGGAAGATGAGAGACGCTGCGAAAGGCTGGCCAATTCTACAGAAAATGAAATTGGGGACGAGTTTAAGGGTTTCAGAAATTCCAACAAAATATGTCTGTTGGAATTCAATAAGTAATCAAAACGCGCTGTTTAATTTAAGCGTATTTTCAATATTCCAACGGAATTCCAATGGAACATTTTTCGTTGGAATATTCCAAAGGAATTTAAGACCGTTGTAATTTCTGTTGAAATATTCTAACGGATTTTCCAACAGAAATATTTTTCCGTTGGAATATTCCAACGGAATTTTAGTCCGTTGTAATTTTTGTTGAAATATTACAACGGACTTGAATTCTGTTGAAAAATCCGTTAGAATATTCTAACAGAACATTTTTTGTTGGAATTCTGTTGGAATATTCTATTGGAAAATCGTGTTTTTCTTGTAGTGCCAGTAAGTTTTGGGTTCAAACATGTTAATAGGTACAACAAGAACTTTCTTAGCAATTGATAACTTTGGCAAACATACCAGTTTTTTATTTGGCCTTAGAAAATATATTCCATTCCTAAATGGACATTCTCTGATATGATGGCCCTTGTGATTACAACAATAGCAGGTGATATAGGAAAGGTTCCTTCTCTTAGATCTTTTAAGCTGCTGCTATCTATATCCTAAGCCATTTTTATTTTGTAAATTTTTCTGATTTTCAAGCATGTCATTCAGTTTGTCATTACTTTCAGCAAAGCCTTGTAACATTTTATTTAATTTCTCTATCTCTAGCTTATAGGACTCACAGTGCTCACATATTTTGTTGTCACTAACTAATTTTTCAGCCAAAACATTTAAGTTAGCATTTTCTGTTTCAAATTTCTCTATCTTTTTGACCAGATTCTCATTCTAACTCTTTAATTTCTTTATCTCCTTATTGGTTTTGGCTAGTTCTTCATAAATCTCTTCATATAAATCATCAGAATCATCATCATCATCTATTTGATTACTAGAATCACTATTAGAGTCACTACCATAGGAATTACAAAAAGATAAAGGATATTGCAGAACCCGTGAATTTTCATTATGCTTGGCCATTAGGTAGTGTTTTTCTTCCTTTTTGCACTCAACTTCAAATCTACAACTATAGGCAATCTCTAGGGTATCCAAAATATCTTTTCCTATTCTACATTCTAAAATTCTTGGAAATTCATTAGTAGACAATGTACTAATAATAATTCATTTTAGCTTGGAGGCAAGAAGATGTTTTCTTTCTTCTTTATCAATCCATAGCAATTTGAATTTTGGCTCTAGAATTCCATTAATAGATATCATAGGATATTCATAGCCTATTTCTAGAATTTTCAGCATATCAACATCTAAAGCTTCAATAAAAATTTTAATTTTGTACGTCTAAAAGGCAAAGTTTTTTTGAATAAAAAAGAGATGGATTATTCAAAGATGGGCAGTTAGAGAAAATAGTTAAATTTGAATCCATATTTTTGTCAAACAAAAGGAGTATTAAGAGCCAAAGCTCTGATACCAACTGTCAGGTCCTGAGATTAGAAAATAAAATGTGAAAATCACGAATCTTACCCTTATTCCTATGGGGAATTTGTAGACTCCTTTGTTTGGAATAAATTCTTCTTTTTTAATCATAATAGAAATTATGGTTTATTCTTTTTAATTAAGAGGCATAGCAGAGTATTAGTTGGTGAATATGTAAATAGCAAAATTAATACTTGTGCAGCAAGGTTGTGAATGTAGGAGTAGAAAAGTAAAGATTAAGGCACAAGTTTTTAAAGTAGTTCAGCTTAAATTGAAGTTGCAATGCAAGTCTACTATAGTGGATAATCATCAACCAAATTACTATTTTATTAACAAAAACTATTAGGATTTAACCAGGCTCCTAAAATGCCAGTTTACAAACAAACACAAGAATTTATAAGAATCTTGCTAACTTAGAAGAATTATAAGCAGGATCTTATAAACCTAAAAATAAATACAAGAATTATAACAGGCTCTTGCAAACCTAAACAAGATTTCTATCAATCTAGAAACCTGAAAAGAAAATATAAGAAAAGAATAGGATAAAGTAAAAATACAGTATCAGAGGTTTGAGTTGAAATCTCAAACAACTAAGATGATTTCAACAAAACTTTGATTCAAAGTCTCTTGATTAGATCTCACAAATCTTGAGAGGTAGAGAGAAATCAAGTTTAGCACTTTGCTCAAAGATTTTTGTACCTGAAGATGAAAGAAGAATATGAAATCTTGTGAAGAAACTGAAAGAAGTTAGTGTTTTATAACTACTATAACAAATTGTAACAGAATAATTGATTTTTAGTTAGTGAATCGATTACTGAATTGATTTAGAGAAAAATCCCAAACTTCAATTTTAAAAATTTTGAAAGCTATTCTTCATAAATCGATTGATGAATCGATTCATATAGGTTTTCAAATATGAATCAATTCGTAATGTGTAAAATAGTTTTTATAAAATCTGTACTTTCTTCAAGCGGCGTTTCTACCTTATTTTGAAAATATTTGTTTGAATTAAACTTCTTTTGAAATTCATTTACAAGAGATCCTAAAAATAAAATAACTCCTAATTCTAATGTTAATCTTCTTCAATCACAAATATATTCTTTGAAACCTGAAAAATAAATTAAAATAAGTAGTGAAATATAATGTCAAATTGTAATGTAAATGATTTGATTAAAATTGTTATTCAACATCAAAACCAGGAAATATGTGTAGCTAGGGTAACCTAGGCTAACATTGTTTGATCCAAGACATGATAAATAACAATAATTTCATTTCTATTAAACTCAACTTAAAACCCCTTAATTTATCCAATCCAAAAACCTGATCTAATGATGCGATTTCATTACAATAAGAAACTAGAAAAATTAGTAGAAAATCAATTGCAACCTAGGAAAATTTTATAGAAAATCCTTGAAAATTAGTCTCTTTTGATTAAAAATAGATAAATAATAGGTAATTTATGCTTGTTAATCCCCATCAAGAATGGAGGACATCGACATCATAACTTTCATTTTGGATCCTAATTCCATGTAAATGCCTCTAATACCAAAAAATAAGCGAAAGCATACATTTCATGAAACTTCATAAAATTAACAGAGCATAAGTGTGCATTGATGGCTTAGAGCTTTTTCTCCATCCACTATATTGTGTAGCTTTTAATGGGGAAAGCTAATAATGATGGTAGATTAGGAATGGACACGAAACCTAATTAATATAAAGAAATCTTAACTAGCCCTCCTATCACAGGCCAGTAAAAGGTATAGGCCAACACTTTAACTACCAAATGCATCAATTTGCAATTAGGTATCCAAAAGTCCATAATAAGCAATAAATTAATTTATCAGCCAGGGTTCTAATATAAATAAATATCTTAGATCATTATTCAACCAGTTTTATCAAAACAAAAGATACTTGCAATTAATGTTAGCCCACACAAAAAATTTCTAACAATTTAACCTTAATTAAAGCATATATATTTAATCACAAAATATTTTTTCATGCCCCAAATTTATGGAATGCGATCGGTGTAGGTAGACATCTAGTGGCATCTAGCTACAAGCCTTACACTCACTTTTTTTAATGCATCTTTCATGTTAAACTCTAAAGAGAACACCAGTAATATTTTTTTTCAAAATGATTGTAGCTCCTATTCACTAACGGAAAGTTTTTAACAGATTTTAGTGGCATTCAGTCTATGAAACTTGTTTCTCAATATCAAAACTTTTCATATAAATATCAATTTTTGACAAACATTACAATACAAAAAAACTTAATGACTCGATGCATGTATGCATGAAATTCTTTGCTACCAACTATTCCTCCAAGTACTGTGTTATACTTCGTAGCCGAGGTGGTCTCTTAGACATCGAACAATCAGCATTCTAAAATATTTTATTTAAAGAAAACATAATGAGTTTCAATGAAATCCAGTAAGTAAATCACTTACTCTATATATAGTGTATTACTAATATACAATTACACTAATATCACAATTATCAATACACATCATAAATAATACATAACAATAATAACTTAGTCAAATCAATATACAACTGAATGGTCTTTAAGATCAATTTCCCATCACCAAACAATGAACATAACACAATATTTATGCTTTTAAATTCCAACTCATCTCTCATTTACCATTCTACTAGATGATTTTTATTTGGCTAAGTCCTACAATAGTGTGGAGGAAAACTAATGTGATTACTTAGCTAAACCAAGTATAAGTACCAAAGAAGCTAGATTTTATTTCTTCATGGCCAATTAATATTAAGACACCTATAAGAGAGTGAGCTATCCACCTATGAATCTCGCACATAATCATTTCTGGGTGTGCCATACCAATCGTCTTCAAATGTCATTTTCATAGTCAAACTATTCACATAAACTAGACATTGTCAATAATTAAGTCACTATCTTAGTTACAATGTTCTATCTCCAAGTTTCCATATTGTCACCGTTATTCCTTTCTAATTAAGTATATCATTTCACATTCATTTTTCTTATTATCACATTTTGGATATCAATGTCAATGTTTCAAAGGCCATTGCCTAGTGATTCCATTAAGAACCTTTCAATGCATAATCTACCTATGATCTTTTATTCACAATTAACTATCACTTTAGGCACTCTACTCACTAGTGGATTGATGCAATAATCTAAACAAGCTCTCATTCTAGTGAATTCAATTAGCATCAAATAAAACTTAAGGTAGGTACTAAGCATGTAAAGAATTTATTATCATGTATCCTCAATCAATTAGCAAGAATGACTTTCAGTCATTGTTTTGTGAACAAGGACATCCTAAAATTTATTTCACTTAGGGTCTAGCACTCTAACTATTATTCTATTTTCCTAAAACTTTGGCATATGAGCATTAACAACTCTAACCATTAAATATTTCAAAGCCATGAACCTAATCATGCACAATTCCAATTGTTTCCTACTTGAGGATAATATACGATGATAGAATCCATTTTGTTTACCTAGCATTCAGTAACATGAAACTAATATGATCACAAACCATTCAATTTCAATTCACAATTCCCACTTAATCATTATCATTTCAATAACTTAAGAATAAAAATATTTACTAAACTAAAATCAACTTATTTTTATGCACATAATACCATTTAAAAACAATTTTGATATGGATCCAAGGTAGTATTCTTTAGTTCAATGAGGACATCATGATCAAATCCATATATTTACTTTACATAAGGTATTCAAGTCAAACACTTTTAATTCAATCAATTGAAGACATATAAATGAACTAAGAGTTAGATCTATGAGAAAATTCCTTTAGGCAACTTACCATTTAATTTATAAATCAGTATCAAAACTCCATTCACCTTATCCCTCCAACAGATATTCTCCCCTTATCTCTCCAATAGATTTCATGGCCATGTTAGTATACATATGTATGTTGAAACCATGAATCCAATTTTCAATTCACACATAACTTATCAAAACACATACATCATAATAGTTCAATGATCATGTCCACATTCAATCAAATAGCTAGCTCAATACACAAGCAATCATTTCCCCATTCAATAGGCCACTCAAAATTTTAAATTTATATTTGTCAGTTTCTTGAAGAAATTTTCAAGGATCCATATCAAATAATTCACAAACTTAATTACTCAATTCACGACACATTCAACACCATGATAATACTTGGCTAATCAATCATTTAGTTATTCAATTATTTCCAATTTACAAATCAATCGAAATAATAATAACAATCTACATACTTAGTTATCCTATTATACTATCACTACCCTAACATATACCATTTGCAATAACACAACAAGGAAAAACCTCATGGTTCAAGTGAACTAATGAGCAATTTAGTTCATAAACCCAATCATACAACCATACAACTATAAAGAAAAAGTTATCGACGACAACACATTAGCTTATAATGTATCAAAAATATTCCAACATATATATTTTTTTTCATGTCTAGGACTCACAATCCGAATAACCCATTTTTACACTAAATTCACGATCATGCTCGCATAACAAAGCATGCATTCATGCCTTAGTGCTTTGAATTGAAAATTGAAGTAGTTTTGTGTTATTCGAATCAACCTTTCCTAGCCCTATTTTCAATCCTGATTGCGATTTGGATCACGCGTGATTCTGGATTTTTTGATGGTTTGTAACTTCAAGTTGGCAGACTCGCATTTCAAACTAAAATTCCACGAGTCGAATCAAAACCTTCATATTTGATCCCTTATGATTCTAATCATGAGTCTAATCAAATTCAAGTTTCTAGGCTTGCAATCATGATCATACGTCTAGTTTCACACAATGTTACAAATTAAACACATTCCTACCAAGGCAAACTCTCTCATTTTCATTCTTTTTCAACAATTACAAATCTTTTTAGGCAACAATCTTAGCAAATTCCAATTCTCATTTCATTTTTATACATATTATCGTATTCCTATATCTATGTAATCCTACTCTTTTACACTTTTGATTTCTTTTAAACACCTCCCTATTATCTATGCAAACACACAGATGGTACAATTCCATCTTATTCATTAAATAACTCCAACTATGCCATTTCATAAACTAATATAAACTCAACCACATTCACCCACAAGACAACTAAACATTACACAAGTGTATGGGGAGTGGGTGGTTGACTTACCTTAGACAATTCTTCGAAAAGAGTAAACCCTTCCAAGAAAGAGAATCAACCACTTCACATAAAATCTTTTTGGGTTCTCTTTAGTAAGGCTGAACCGTGCCAAAATTTCTTCAAATTCACTATGGACAGCAGAAACATCTTCTATGTTCAGTAAGATGAAAGATAGGGTTTAAAGGAGAACATTTTAATTCATCAAGAAAACTATGAGGAAAGCTAAAATTGAAGATGCAATTATACTTACTCCCCTTCAAGAAAGGAGCAAGAAGCTCTGATGGTGCTGCAACCATGGATGGTCGAAGATGTAGAAGTAGAGTACTAGTTGGCCTGCCTTATTGTAGAGAAATGCTTAGCTTTCTCCCAACTACACATGGGACTTCACAGTGGTATGGCAATTAGAGACCAGCTGGAAGATATTGGATGATGCCACAAGTTCAACAAAACTGTTGTTGCTATCGCCTTTGGTTTGCTGGCATGCGAAGGAAAGGGAAGGCTTAGGGGAGTTTTAGGAAAAGAAGAAGGAAATGGGAAAATAAACTCCTTGGGCCCTTTTATAGTTTTTTTTTTCTTTCCTTCTTTTTTTTTTAAAAAAAAAAATCCCATAAAACACTAGATGATAACATAACTTATTTCAAAGTAAATTGATTTTATTTGAAGTAAGAAGTTATTAAATGTTTACAATAACTATAAATATTCAATAAGTATAAATCATTTGAATATGTCTTTGATTAAATCTAAATTTAACTTAATATAATACAATGAACATATATCATTTCTTTCTATCTTATTAAAACTGAATTATACTTGGTAAAACTTAAATTACAAATCTTGTCATCATTTATGTGGTATTTAAAATAGATCATGTAAACAATCATCAATAAGAAATAATTTACTATTCAAATCTATTTTTTGTAAACCTCTAGTCTATTGTCATATCATTAAACAAACTCCAAAAATAAAGTAGCACTCCAAAATAAAAACTATCACTTATTTTTTTATGTCCACCTAATAAGACTCAATAAAAGTAAAATTTTCATCTTATCATAGAATATGTCAAATAAACCCCTTCAATATTTAAAAACTAAGGCAATTCTATTAAGAGGAATAAGAATGGTTCATACTAACATTATAGAAATTACTTAATAAAGATTTGGGTCATAATATATTTAGAATATCTCATTGTTTATTTGAATTCTATGGTCATCTTTTATCATCATTTCATGATGAAAAATTCAGATCTTGATTTAAATGTGGATTTTTTTTTTCGTGTGTTTCAGGTATCCATAAGCCCATAATCGATCATTTTATTAGACTTGAGCTCTAGAAAATAAATCTCTTAGGTCATTATTTAGTCAATTTTATTAAAACAAAAAATACTTACAATTAATGATAGTCCACACAAAAAAATTTCTATCAAATTGACCTTAATTAAAGTGTATATTTAATCACAAAATATTTAGAACTAGCTTATACCTTATGCAATGCACGAGTTTAATTAATTTTATTTAATAGCAATTTGTATCATAAATTTAGAGTGCAAGTTATAATATATTTAAACATAGAAAAATCATCATTTATATTATCTTCCATATTAGATAAATTTGATAAAGTTATTACATTAATATTTCAGATTAGTTAAATTTATCATTTGAATTTTTATTCATCTTTTCAAAATTATTTTCTTAATATATTAATAATACAGTAAATTTATTTATAAATTATTTTATTTAAAAATTTAAAGTAACTACTTTATGTCATAAGACTTAATTATTTAATTAATAAGAGTTCATGCATTATCATAATTAACATATTATGTTAAAAAAATATATGTTTTAAAAATATTTTCTATAAAATTTCAAAAATATTTGAAATTGAGACTGTAATAAGTACTCAAAAATAATAAAAATTTCAAAAAAAATTATAAAATATCAAATTTAGTATTTAATATTTAAACATAATATAAACATTGAAAAAATGAGAATTTTTAAATTGATATTATGTATCAAATCATAATTAAATATTACTAATTATGTATTGATAATTATTTTATTTCTATATAAATATAATTGTTTACTTACATATAAATTATTTAATATATATAAAAATAATTTAAATTCAAATCTATTAATGAATTTAGCTTGAAAATTAGGTGTAGATAATTTATTAAATGTTTTCTTTTGAAATAGTAATTTCCATAAAGAATAATGATATATGGCATTTATTAAAGTGATTTATAATTTAAAAAGTAAATGATATATTATTCAATTATTTAAAATTTGAATTATGTAACTCATTGAAATATTAAAATATTTTTGAATTTTATTTTTAATATTAAATATTTAAATATAATACCACTAAAAGCTAAGCTAAAAATCATTTCAATAATATTAAAATGAATATTAAAATTGCATTACTCAAATAAATAAATAATGTAAATATTAAAAATTAGAAATCAAAATATTATTTAATAATTCAAAAAATTAAAAGAATAAATTAATAATTCAATAGTAGTAAAATTAAAAAATAAAATTAGAAATCGATTATAGATAATTTATCATTAAAAATAGATAAATACAAAAATTCTATCCAAGATTCAAATTGAAATAAAAAAGAAAAATTAAAAAAAAATTAAAATTCTTCTCACTTGTTATCTCTTAACAACTGAAAGATACATGCTGTGTAATAATATTTGAATAAGGGTAACTGTTGTGATTTTTATGACATTAAAACGATATCTCATTATTTTATTTGAATTCTATAATAATTTTTTTATCATTGTATGATGAAAAATTCCAATCTTAGTTTAAATGTAGCAGTTTTTCTTATATTTTAATAAAAATTTGAGTAGATTTATAAAGATTCGCATAACATTGTTACGATGGAGGTCAAAGTATTTTTCATTTAAATTTAACTCCTTGGTCAAATTTCATTCAACTTTATCTTTTTGCAATTAATGATTGGCCCTGAACATTTTTTTTTTCTTTTTGGATAAAAATGAGAATATAGAAAGAGAATCAAATATGTGAGGACTTCCATACATACGTGACATTTTGTTTTTGGTAACATACAAATGTGATATTGTATATACCAATTTTGACTTCTATAGATATGTGGCGTGCCGTGACTATATACTAATTTTATCTTAATGAAAACAATTAAAAAAAATTCAGTTCCCAGCTATAAAAGGGACTTGGGCAGCATCAAATTCTTCACAAACACAATTCCTTCAGAACTGCTCATAGTAAGCCATTCTTCAATACCTTTTTATCTCTCACAAGTCACACCATCTTCTCTTTCTAACAAAGATGGCCAACATGAAATCTCTATCTTTCATCTTTTGCCTTCAAGCTGTTCTTGTTGCAATCTCAATCCCAGCAAGCTTTTGCAAAATCCACCCAAATGATGAAAATCTGATACAGCAAACCTGCAAAAATACACCAAATTATAATCTGTGTGTACGATTGCTGAAATCAGACCCACACAGCTCTACAGCAGACATTACAGGGCTATCTCTAATCATGGTTAGGGCAATTGATTCCAATGCAAAGCAGACTTTGGTCAAAATTAACCAACTTCTTAAAGGAAGTCCTCAAAATGGAGCCCTAAGTCAATGTGCTAACCAATACGAAGCCATAATTTCAGCTGACGTGCCAAGTGCCACTCAGGCACTGCAAACAGGTAACCCCAAGTTTGCAGAAAATGGAGTGGCGGATGCCTCCGTTGAGGCTGATGCCTGTGAGAGGGGCTTTTCTGGAAATTCACCCCTTACTCAACAAAACAAAGCTATGGGTAATATTTCAAATATTGCAAGAGCCATTATCAGGAATCTTCTGTAGATATTAAATTAGATGACAGATAATATTATAAATAATAAAAATAATGATAGTAATTTTTATTTCATTCAGACTTTGTCTCTTACTTGTTAAATGCTTCGTAGGATTTTAAATAGGTAAGACGAATGAATAAATGGAATATGTTCAAATATGAATATGTTGAAATATAAAATGAGTGTAACTTTGAATAAATTCTCATTAATTCACATAATTATATTCTTATTATTTTGTGATAGCATTATTATTACGCATGCGTTAAGGATTGCTCTGACCTATGATGGCAAAGTACCGTTAGATAATCCAATTTAGAGAATCATAAACATTCTTTTTCTTTTTTTTTTTGCCCTTGCTATCTTGTTTCAATTTCTTCCCGTATTATTTCTTTTCTTCGTTTTCTTTTAGACGAAAAAAAAAAAAACCTTCTAATTGAATTGATTCCTTCGAATTTCTATAGTCATCGTATGTTGGCAATGGATCTACGTCCCATTCTAGATCAGCAAATCAAATCAATGTTTATTGTTTCCTCCATTTAATCATTTTTGGTTCACACAATCATGTAGCTTAGAAATCCTCACATTTTTAAATATATTGACCAGTCGGGATAGTACTTAATAATTAATAATGACAGGTAGTGGTGGATAATATTCAACAACGATAAGTGATGAGCGATGGTCAACAACGATAAATAGTGGTGGGTAGTGGTCAATAATAATGGATAGTAGTGACAATGAACAACAGCAGTGGGATGTGGCGGGTAGTGATCAATAATAGTAAATAGTAATAGATGATGATTAATAATGATGGATAGTGATAAATTAAAGTGGTAAGATATCACTAAAAGGTTGAATAAAATATTTTTTTTATAATTAAAATATTTCTATATTATGAGAATTCTATATTATGAGAATATGAGATACTCACCATCCCATAGGAATATTTTGAAAGAATATTAAGTTAAAAATATATTCTAAAAAATGTGAGAAATATTCTGTGAACTAAATGTCACTTTATCAGTAAATATTTGGCCCATTGAATACAGCACTAATAATGTATGTGTAGGATATTTTCACGAATAAAAAGGGAAAATGCAAATTGCTTTTCTATTTTAGGATGGTTGCATTTAATCCTGACAAATTATTAATTATTGCAAGTAACCCTCTTCAACCTTGGAATAGATATATTTAACAACCAATATCTATCTTATGAATTATTTGAGAGAGTAAATGTACTCAATTTAACATGAAATAGTATAAAAAAATCAAATATAATGTGGAGGTCATGTGACTCAAATTTGAAAGTAATTTAATTTGTATATTATTTTTTTTCAATTTTTTTCCTGCTTTGAGGATATTTTAGTCATTTGAACATAATTTGCTTATCCATTATGAATAGAAAAGCCTGTTACTGTGATCTTTATATTTTTATTTTCATATCAGTATAATATGATACTTAAATTCCTTCTAAATTTATAGGAAAATATTTTATGTGGATGTAATTTATTACTTATCCAAAGTTAAATGTAGTTGATTGCAACAATTAATAGTTTGTGGGTATTAAATGTAATTATCTAAAATTAAAAGGATAATTTGCAATTTTCCCCCAAATTAAAATGTAACAGAAGTTTTTAATTGTATTTTGAATGCTTTCCAGGCATTATGACTTTTGTCAAGAATTAAAACGGAACTGTTACATGTCCCTTTATATTTTGGTCTTTGTGGCTTGATTTGGTCATTATACCTTGGAGGATAACGATAAAAACGATGAAGGTTAATTACACAATCTTTTTCTTTATTGTGCTTTATATTTGTTCAAATGTATCGAAAATGTTTTGAGCAGCCTCATTGACCAACACCACTGTATAAATCTTACAATCATACATCACGACACACTTTGGCTTATAACAAAAAGTTTACATCCATAAAACAAAAGCATTATAGTACATTCGGTAGTAAAAAGCGTGGGAGAAAAGTGGCAAAATTTAAAGAACTAACAGAGAACACACATGGGGACTTGCTAGACAAAACATTGGAGTAGACAAAATGTCATGGGTGGTGCAAATTCTCTTAAAACATAGCGAGATATCTGTACTTCATCTTTTATAATTACAACATTTATTAATTATTATTATTATTATTATTATTATTATGCAAGCGCTTGACAATAGTGTGTATCTCTGGTTTAACTGGACATGGAGACTCATTGCATCCGGAGTAGATTATTGGTGTTTCTGTGAGAAGTGCAAATTTCCTAGAGAGAACGAACTACCTACATCTCATCTCCCTGCTACGCAATTTACCAACTAATTATAACTATTTCTGGTTATTGTTTGTATTACTTTATCTGTTTTACTGTTGCTAGAAACTGTATGTATTTCTAGTTTATCTGGACTCTTTCTATTTGACAGTTAAATATATTCCCAAAAAAAAAATCTTGGCAATAATTTAAAAATTGGATCATACAATAAATTGAAAAAATCATCAGATTATAATTGGATTGTTTCAATTGATTAAATTAATGGTTGAACCAGATAATGTTAAATATATATTCATATAAATTTATTAAAAAATTAAATAATAATTAACCTATATTATAAATATAAGCTCATATTTTATATGAAAATAAAAAATTTAAAAGAGATTAAGAAAATTAATGAATTTTTAATTAATTAAGTGTTCAATTTTTTTTTAAATTTCTTTTTCTTTTATTAATTTTTTTATTACATATAGACTTATTAGACTAACGTAATCCAAAAAAAAAAATTAGAAAAATCTGACTGATTTTTTATTTTTTTATTTTTTTGTTCTTGTTGTTTCATATCAGTTCAAATCAGTTGGACCGATAAAATAACATTTTAGGTCAATTTGAATAAAAAACATAACAATTTACAGTCAAATTAGTCAAATCATCGAGTTCGATATCTGATTTTCAAAACAATGCATCTTCCTTTTGATAAAAAATGACGTGCTTAATTTTTTTCTTTTATAATAAAATCTACTTTCATACAAGAAACAGAAGTGATTTTGTTTAGGATAATCATAATATGTATTTGTAGTCTCATTTAATTAAAAGATAATATTAATTTTATTACTTTTTTGAAGTATTAAAAATTTTACCTTTTCAATTTTAAGGTGTTAAAAATCACAAACGTCTACGTCTTTTATTAGATGGATCAAATTAAGATATTAATTCTTATAGCTGGACTGATCTTGGAGTAATGTATACAAGAACTTCGAGACAATGTCATCTCCTAGCTAGCTTCAACAGGCTAATTAAGCAGCATTGAGTTTATTTAAAAAAAAAAAATAAACATGAAATCCCTAACTCTTCTCTTCTGTATTCAAGCCGTTCTTTTTACCATTTCAATGACAGTTAGCCAATGCAGAACCATCTTTTTTTTTTTTTTTTTCCGAACAACGAGCGTTTCATGCGGGAACTGCAACCAAACCCAACGGTTGCATGGGAAGCTTCCATGCTTTCAAACATGTGGCCGATGACGTAACGGAAATTACTAAGAAGTTGGTTCAGTAATAACTTGATTATGTAGGTTTTGTTTGGAAATGATAACGTTGGATATATATACACAAGCTCTCAAGTATATTTTGGAGGTTTTATGCAAGAATTAGTGATGCCATATAAGCTGGTTAAGGAATTTTGCCCTTCAGTTTATAAAATTCCATTGAACCTATTAAGACATACGATGTACGTTACTTTGTATTCTTAGCAGTGTAATAACGCAGGGAGATGTTACGTGACTACTGCTGGCATTAAAAATACATAACATACATTGTGCAATTGTGTCAACTAAAAATTAATTTTGACTACCTTCGATTAATTTTTTATCTCCCAGCTTTTTTTTTTTTTATCATCTGCATTTCATTTATTAATTATTCATTTTGAATTTTTAATAATATCATCTGATGGCCGTTGAGTTTGTATCTCATGCTAGATCAACAAGTAAAATTAATATATACCGTGTGTTATTTTCGTTTGCATTAAAACACACTGCAAAAGACGCGTTAATTAGAAGTGGTCCATTCATGTAATTTTTTTTTTTTGGGCGGTAATTTCGTAAACTGTTATGACAGTGGTTGTCTCGTTGTACTTACCAGCTATTTACGATAACCATTGAAATGTTAGCGTCTACGATGCACTGATACTTCATATAATAGTCGTATCTGCGTGTCTAAAACGTTTTCGTTTCTGACACTTCTCAACACCGACACTTCGTTTACCATGTAAAAATAACCCGACACTTCTGAAAATATCGTGTCCCGTTGTTCGTATTCCCGTGTCCCCGTATCCGCGTTCCGGTGTCCGTGCAACATAAGTTAGCGTTGATTGACATTTTAAACCGCCAATAATTTTTTTTTTTTTTAAATTTGTTAGAAAAAATATGTAGGTAGTTTGGAACCACTTCTAAAATTTTTTATTTTTTACTTTTTGAAATTTTGATGCTGTTCTAAACCGCATTTATATTTTTTAATTTTTTTTATGAAAATATTGAGGGGCTTCTGAATCGTCTTTATTTATTTATTTATTTGAATATGGAGGTAGTTTGAATCGTTTCTAAAGTTTCTTAATTGTTTTTTTAAAAATTTATGTTGTTCATAATTATATCTCTATATATATATTTTAATTTTTTTGGTGAAAATATTAAACCACCTCTAAATATTTTTAAATTTTTTAAATATTTGTTTTATTTTTTAAAAAAATTATCATGTTTTTACATCTTAGCTAATATATATTTTGTCATGTAAACTAGTACTTAAATCAATAATATAATTATGATTAATCCAATACAATAAAAAATTGATATAACAAATGAAGAACACATTTAATTAAATATAAAAAAATTTGAAATGTAAATTGTCTTATATATAATAAATTTAAAACTAAATATCTTAAGGTTGTTAAGTCCATAAAATTATCTTTTATATATATATATCCGCATATGTAAAAAAAAAAGAAAAAAGACAAGATTGTATTATAAAATGAGTTGCAACGGTTGATGATATTTTCATATTTGTTATATTTGCTGTTTCCTTCTAAAGATTTTCTTATTTCCATGAATGAATTTTGATCTTACTGAAATTATAGAATAAATTGAACATTATTCTGTAAAAAATAAACATAAAAGAAATTAAATATATGTAAATAAGGAAAGCAATGTAAATCAATTGTCAGAAGAAATAATTTATCATATGTATTATATAAACTGTAAGACCAATACCAAAAACAAAAAAGAAAAATTGTCAAGACAAAATGAAAGCCAAACAGCAACCACATTCTCCAACCCTTAAATATTTCAATTAACAACTAAACGCTCATGTTGCAAAATAATTTTAGTCTATACTTGAAGTTTTATTTGTTATTAAACTTTATTAGACTATAGTGGCTAAAAAAATTGTATTAGACTGTAGACAGTAACTCAATTCATACTTCCTACATGTTTGGTGTACAATATACATGTGCTAAAAATAAATTAAGAAAGAATATTTGTCTCTTTGATCTTAAATTTTCTCTCTAATTTAAATAGAAAATTTGCCCACCTACCAATATTTTGGACAGACAGTCGGTAAAGAATATTACCAGCAGGCGCATGTCTGTCTTCCTCTCTGTGTGACAAGGAGCAAACTTAATTAGTTACTGGCAAGAATATATGGACGGCTCTATCGCCAGTTGACATTTATAGTATCTAAAAAGCAACATTTTGTGATGCAGGAAACAAAGTAAATCTGGAAGAGAATACAGGAACGACAAGGACTGAACAAGTGGCGCCCAGATTTAGAAGAAGAATATGAAGACAGAGAAGGCAACATATACAACAAGAAGGCATATACTGATTCGCAGAGCCAGGGACTAATATGAGGTCAAGCAAATCCATAAATACCTCCCTGTGAATGGAAGCAGACTGCTTCTTGTGTAGCAGAGTTGGGGAATATTTAACTGAACCATATCACTACAAGGGAGAAAAGTAGGAACAAGGGAAGGAGCTTGATTCTCTGACTTGCTTTGCATTCTCTTAGAGTCAAATGTAAATCATGATCTGATCAGATGGGAAAAGGAAAGCAAAAAAAAAAAAAAAAAAGGGTCATGGAGGTTGAGTAGAATCGTGGACAAAGTTTTGTATTAAAATTACATTAGTTTCAACAATATTGGTAAGCGGAAGCCCACCAATTCTAAAAGGAAATTATAAATATAATCGATTTGTTATCATTTGAGCGTAGTTAACAGAAACCAAACCCCTCAGGCAAGAAACTGAACTGCGTCACTCAATAACTAATTATTACTGACCATTCTTCACCAGCAAATCAGCTCAAGCGTCCACAGTTATCATACCGACTATATCATTCCTATACCTAATAAATTTCTTTCTTTCTTCTTTTTAAAATATTTTCCTGTGTGTATGTACAAGCTAGCATGCAATGATTTTTCTCTCCAAAGTGAGTAGTGACATAAACTAAACCATAATGCAGGTCATTAAAGAAGATACATAATTAAACTAAACCTACCTATCTAGCTACACTAAATCCAGAGAAGGGACCAGAAGGAAAAGTAGGAGCCCAGCGACAACAGGGCACATCCCCTTCCAACAACAAATGGATTCAGTAGACCATAATGCAGAGCTTCTGTTGTGAATGCTTTACAACAATATCAACACGCAATAAGTCAACTTACACCCTTTCAATCCAGGAATGGAACAAGTGCGAAAAAGGGTCTATGTCTTTTTTAATGCATTGGAAAGTAACATTATGAAATTTTATTGCCCAAGTGGGTAAACCAAAAATTTAGCACACGGAACAAAATGCAGAAGATACAATAAAATCAGAGACATAGATATAAATTCAACTGTCCTTCATGTAAAGTACTGAAAGCATGAAAGAGAAAGGTGTCGGGGCAAGCTCCCATCCCTAGACTATGAACATGGCCCAGATGCTCTTTCTCGAACACTTTTCCAAAGGCATCTTTTGGAGATAATATTGAATGCAACGATGGGTCCATTTGGCTCAAAGCTTTATTTAGTTTTTCCTAAGCAAATGCAAAAGTTATTATGATATCAACTAATGAATATCATGAAATTAATAAAACTTTTAATTGGATACTCATCACAATGCTCCTTGCTTCCTTGCTCATATATGAATCATTGCTTCTCCAATATACAACATCCCACAGCTTTGCTTGACCATATGGATGCTCTTTCTCCTTTTCTTGTCATTTCAACAAAAAGGGTTGAAGTTAAATGAATCTATTTGAACTTAATTTTATTTACTCAGGGATAATGGTTATATTATCATTTCATCCTTGAACCATGTAAATGTTTTAGACCCTACAGTGTAGGGAATGGTTTGCTTACATCTATCTGTGCATTTTGCTTGGATATTTTTTGCATAAATAAATTCAATTATTCATTTAGCCATTTCTACAAGCATAGTTATATATATATAAAAAATGGTTAATTACCATATATTTTTATTTATCATGAGTGATGATAAATGCTTTCCATTGCTCTCTTATGATACCCTTAAGCAATTTCGATTTTCCATTGCTCTGATACCAATTTGATAAGGACTGAAATACTAAGATATTTTATTGAATATATATCACCCAAAAAGAGAGGAAACTCCCTCTGAATTACAAGATAAATACTAGATAAGGACAGAAATTAAGTACAAAAAGATAATAACTAGAGAACCCCTAGACATCAGAGAATCCTCTTCCCAAACCTCTCCAATTCACTCTAAAAAATATGCCTCTTCAGCTCTCCCCTGGAGTCCTATTTTATCTTTATTTTTGGTGCATATTTCCAATGCTAATTATTATTCTCTTCATTCTAAATTCTGATACTTATTCCCAATGCTAATTATTGTTCTCTTCATTCAATACTGATCATTCTATTATGCCTTTGCCTCTCCTATCCTTCCTCTATTGCTTCTGGAATAAACACCTTTCCATTCTTAGGCCCAATAAAATCAGCCCTATTCTCAGGTCCATGAGAACCCAACTTATGCTTCCTTCAATATTTTGCTCCTTCATTAAGCTAGGGTCATAAAGCTTGTTGTACAAAGCCAATCAAATCAAATTCCCATTTCATCATTTAGAAATTGATAGTATGACTATGACAAAAACAAAAATATTAGCAATAAAATGAAACATAAATTGTAAATATTTGATCAGTACTATTACATGTTATCACCAATCTAACCACCATGTTGTCTTTAACTGAGTCCATTATAGCCAACTAGGTCTCATAATTTATCAGAAATTTAGTTCCAGCCAAATGAGAAGTCCTCATTCTTCTTGTATGGGACGACCCTGATCGTCAGCTTGAATTATAACATTTTCTTCATCTAAGATCCAAACTTATTTGACTTTTAGCTTTTTGACCTTAACCACACCCTTCTTATCTATTAAGAGAAGGATAAAATATTAATACAATATATATTGTAGTTACTTATCTTGTTGCAGTGCTATCCAACTTTAGGATTTCCTTTCCAAGCACTAGAAGATGATGTATAAGAAGTATCATCCATCTCAATGTCCAACTCGATCTCAAGGACTTCTATTTCAATTACTTAATGTTCCATCCTAGAAGCATCAGGCTGTGTGGGCTAAGTCGGCTATGTGCTGTGTTGGGCTGTATGGGTTGTGTGAGCTATGTGGATTGTTGGGCTAGCTAGGTGGAATGTGTGGGTTGTATGGGTTGGGTGGGCTAAGTGAGATGTATGGGCTATCTTGGATGTGTAGGATGTCTAGGCTGTGTGGGATGTAAATATGTAGGTTAAACATGTGCTAGAACATCTTGAATGGGTTGTAAAGGAGCAAATTGGGCATTGAATGCTCCTTTGTTGCCCCAAACTCTTGGACATTTTGACTTAGGCATATCTACAAAATAAATGTAAATAATCTAAAATTAATGCTTAAATGCTTTAGTTAAGCAAGTTCACATTGAGACAAACTAAACTGTAGAACCATATGCACAAAATTTATTAACTAAGTAATTTAACAGTGAAACAAATCATATATTATGCATATTCACAAAATTTTTTAACAAATTAATTTGACATTAAAACAAAACATGAATGATGCATATCCATAAAATTCTTTAAGTATTCTGACATACTCTAATTTTCTTTGACATTGGTTTCTAAATTAGGGCCTTCCGAATGATCTTCATTTTTTTCTTCCCTTGCCAATTGAATATTTTCACCATCATTCTAAAAAAATTGTTCAACTATTGCTAAGTAAATGGTTCAAGCTCACACATCTTATCATCAATATCCACTTCCATGTCGTATAAATCTCTTGGCTTGAAATAAACAACAACACTCCATTCCAGAGATACTTAATCTTCTATAAAATAAATCATTTAAGCTTGGGATGCATAGATGAAAGGCCCATGCTCTTCATGTTTACTAGTGTGAATCAATCTATCAAAATTTACAATATTGAAGCCCAAAGCATCCTTTTTAAACCTTCCATCATTAGTGGTGTAAACCCATATACATTTAAAGATGGTCACAAATTTTTCATAGTAATTGAGCTTAATAATATCTATTAATTTCTCATAATATGGAATATCAACATCCTCCCCATTTACATCTTGATAGCTAAAAACACAATTGGTTATAAAAGTCATGAAGTTTTTAATCCTTTTTCTCAAGCTAATATCTGAATCTTATATCTGTCAACATTGAATGTCAAAAACCTCCTAGCATTTGGAAGGGTCTTTTGGCTAGTTGCTTTAAATAATCCGACATGGTACCAACCACATCATCCACGAAAACCTAATAGAAGAAAATTATTTTTTACAATTATGCCTTTAAAATATAAATAAATAATTTTATAGTAACTATTTTTTACAACTTATCTGTTTGGAAAATTAGTCAGCAAAATCTTTGCTAACTATATTTTGCTACTCAACATAGGAATGTGTCTAGCTCCTTATTCTTCTCTTCACATATAGTCTAAATTCCATACAAGCAACGATCAAAGATATAACTTCTAGTCTGAGTGGTCTTAGGAAAGATAATAAGGAATGTAAACTATTAGGGATACTTACTCCATAAATAGATCAATGTCTTGCTATTGAATAACACATATTGATGTGTCTGTATCTTCTCCATAATTGTCAGTATGAAGCTAGAACCCCTACCTACTGGTGTCACACCCCGATCCATCGAAAGTGACTAGCATAAAAGATCACTGTTAGGAAACCCTCTGCAAGCATCACAAAGTAGAATCTTTGCTAATTAGCCTAACATATCAGGGACTAAATTTATATTGATGCATAAACAAATATTTACATTTTAAAGCCTACCAAAAATTTGGTAGAGTTTTCTCTATTTTTTAGACATTAGGGCACAAGGCTTTTACAACAAACAAGGGCTACACGCCTAATGCACATCTTGTAAAATAACTCAAAAATCACAATAGCCTAGATATCATAAATCTATATCATATTGGGCATTCACCAGTCGAAATACATGCAAACAACAATTCTATCAACTACCAAAGTTTTCACCTATGTTGCATGGACACCGACATGTGGATACGGGGAAATGCGGACACGGACACGGGGATACGGCATTTTAAAAAAATATAGGACACCAACACGTGGGAGATACGAGTAAATAATAAAAATATAGAGGTACATTTGCAAATATGAAAAAATATTGTGCTTATTTGTAAATATATATATTGTAATTATTATTTTTTCATATGAAAATAAGTATTCATAATATTAAATAAT
>JANHAO010006221.1:0-21649 GCA_026873985.1 Saraca asoca
AATAAGGAAATTCTATAATATTTGCCAAGAATCATAGGTGAGGTGAGTTCTAATCCTATGCCTTTTACTTTTGATATCTTCTTTAATTACTTCATTATTCTCTCTTTAAATTTCTTCTTTTATTCTTCTTTATTTCTTTTCTATTCCTTATTACTTATTCTTTTCTCTATAAATTTGGATAGTTGAATTGTAAAAATTCTAGTAATTGAAATAACTTCTCTGTAGGATCGACCTGTATTTACCGGTACTAGCTACAATTACACCATGCACTTGCAAAATTTTACACATCATTGAGTGATCACTTGGACACGTTCAATACCCAGATGTACCTCTAGACAACTAACCCCTAGTGAAGTGTCACGTCTTCCCTACCACATTGGGGGGAATGCCTCGAGCATGGCTCCGACGCCTCCTGGCTTGCAGCATCAGCAGCTGGGAAGAATGCCAAAAGAAGTTCGTCGATCAATACTGGGCATTAAAAAAACATCTTGCACCCCCTTGCCATCTCGCAATGATCTTCCAGTGCAAGGGCGAGTCACTCAAGGACTACGTAACCTGATTTAGGCATGAAGCCAACTCAGTAGAGGACCCTTCCGAGGAAAGTATCTTGACAATGATCTCGACGGGGCTTTGCAAAGATGGCAAATTGTACCGGAGCCTCTACAAGTCCCCAGCTCGAGACCTCACTGAATTCTACTAGTGAGCCATAAAACAAATAAGATGGGAAGAAACCTTCAGAATGGAGGAACCCAAGCATAGAGCGGGTCATAGTGGTCCCACCGCGAGCAAAAAGAGGGGTAGTGAGAGTCACAATGACCCCGCTCATCATCTCGTGAAGAAGGTGAAACCTCAGTGACCTGAAAGCCTCTTCGAGAGCTACAACATCCTGTCAGATACACAGGATAGAATTTTTGTCATGGAAAGGCATAGTGAGGACTTCGAAAGGCCTAGACCTTTGAGAGCCACATCCAAGTCCAGGGATCAAAGTAGATTTTGTGCTTATCATAATAAGGCCAGACACACCACCTCAGAGTGTCAAGCACTAAAAGATGCCATCAAAGACCTTATCAGAAGAGGCTGACTATAGGATTATGTGGTAAGACCGTCTAGACAGCATGCTCAGTAGGCTCAGCGAGTTGTCACCTAAGAGCCTGAGCCCTCCATCAGAACCATATTCTAATACTGTAACACTTAACTACTATCAATGGTGATTAATTATGTCAACTGTTGTAAGCTAAATCAATGTAAATTGTCGATTGGCCGAGCATTATCTGCATAACAAGTTTTCACTTTGTCATTGCAAAGATTTATCTGAGGGTGAGATGGTTCAAGGTCTACCCATCGATACATCTAAAGCAGACCACATTCTATGAATTACAACCAGGGGAGTGAGTTCCCCCATAATAACTTTGGCGAACGGTTTTCACCTCACCACGACAAAACAAAATCGAGGGTGAGACAACCTTGAGCCTACCTCACAATGCCCGAGGGTGAGATGGCCCTTGAGCCTACCTCGCGGCTACGATGAGGGTGAGATGACCTTGAGCCTACCTCACAATGCTTAAGGGTGAGACGACCCTTGAACCTACCTCGTGGCTATGAAAACTTAAACAAAATCGATGGTGAGATGGCCTTAAGCCTACCTCACAACACCTGAGGGTGAGATGGCCCTTGAGCCTACCTCACGGCTACGAAAACTTAAACCAAACCAAGGGTGAGAAGGCCTTGAGCTTACCTCACAACACTCGAGGGTGAGATGGCCCTTGAGCCTATCTTGCGGCTATGAAAACTTAAACAAAACTGAGGGTGAGATGGCCTTGAGCCTACCTCGTAGCACCCGAGGGTGAGACAGCCCTTAAGCCTACCTCGCGGTTATGAAAACTCAAACAAAAACTTTGACAAACAGTTTTCACCTTGCCATAACAAAACAAAATCTTAGCCACTAGCCCACTACAACACAAAGATGCTAAAACTAAATCATTGCAGCTCTCATGCAAGCAAGTTCTCATAACTCAAACAAGATTTCTTGGGCACAGCTTGCATGCGACCCCACTCTTACTCACAACAGACGAAGCAATTAGAAGAATAAAGCGCAGCCGATTAGCTAAAGAGCATTTTATTAATCATCATAGATTTACATACATTGATGCACAAAGCATCCATTATAGCATTCAAAGAGAAAGAAAGCTCATACAACAAAAAGACCTCATCCAAGCGAGGCAAAATTACATCAGGAGAAGAAGTGCAGAAATAAAGGCAAGAAGCTTAATGACCTAGCATAACCATTCCTATAAGAAGAGCAAAAGGTCGATCACTGAGCTTGTGCCTACAAGAAGGACAACGACTTCCAAGCTACTCCTGCTTATTTTCCTCTGGTGCGTCCCCTTGAGTCAGACCCAAAGCAAATCAAAAAGTCATAGAAGCCGACTGGCCAGGCAACAGCACCACAAGTGACAGCCGGAGGAGGTGGCCCAAGATCAGCATAAGATCCCCCAAGAGCCCGCCAAGCGGATCCTATGATAGAGCCACGTGCAGCAGGCTATCCATGTCTCCTGGCAATCTGCAATAGGCCATCCATGTCTTAGCAAGCTTTATCAGAAGCCAAGGCACCAAAGTGCAGGTATCTGACCTGATCTTCATCCAATGACCCGCAACGAGCGACAACACCATGCCACCTGCCAAAAATGATAAATGGAAGAAAGCATGGCCTAAGGCTGAGTGAAAAAACATCTAACATGACACTTCGGTCAAGGGAAGACACTGACTAAAGATACAAATTAAGCCTTAGAAAACTCATAACTCCTGATTTGTAAAGCAAATCGAGAGTTAGGGGGCTTATGTTATATGCAAAAATGGCCTCGAAAGAATGAGCCTCAGGCATGGCAAAGGCCAAGCCCTTCGCCTTGCTAAAGTTACCTAACAAGCTTCACTTCACCCATCAGAAAGTGGCACAGCAAAGTCATCCTGATACCATCTCATAGAGCAAGCCTTGCCTCGCTCCTCGCAAGACAGCGATGCAGTGAGGAAACCATGAAGGACAACTCATCAAGCAACTAACTATCTTGCTCAAGTCCGCTACCTCACTATAACAGCATTAGGCTCGCTACAGTGACCCTCCATGACGACCCCGAGCCAGGAGTCTTCGCTTAGGATGCCGTGCACCTCATATGGCAGAACAGTGCTAAGTGACGGATGCAGACAGATGCAAGTTTACAATCGACCAAGAGGGGCCCACTCTGCAGCCTACATTCTGCAGTAGCTGAAATGTAGCCTTTTACTGTCTTTCTCATTTATTTCTTAATGTAACGCAACTGTAGCTTATAATTAATGCATATAACTCCTCCTTCCTTTATAAATAGGACTGTATTGTTAGAAAAGGGTGAGAGGTCAAACTTTATAAATAGAAACTCTACTAAAATCATTTCTCAACACATTAATAAAATCTCCGCCATGGATGTAGGGTCCAGTGCCGCCCGAATTTAGCCGAGCCACGTTAAAAACACCACGCCTCCCTTTCCTTCTTCCTCTGGAACTGACTCCTCTAACACTTCAGAAGTAGCATAGGATCCCTAAACTCTCTCCTGTTGGCTGGATTTTAGGACCCTCCATACGAACTAAAATTCGACGTCAACAATAGTCTTGGTCATTTTAGTTAAACTAGAATTATAAAGTTACATAAAAATGGATATTTGGATCCATTTGATTATGAAACATATGAATCATGTCTCATTGGTAAAATAACTAAGAAACCCTTTTACCAGAAAAAGAGAACATGCCAAAAAAGTGTTAGAGTTAATACATAACAATGTATATGGTCCAATGACCATTCTGCTTAAAGGAGGATTTTCCTACTTCATCACCTTTAGTAATGATCATTCTAGATATGGGTAAGTGTATTTGATGAAATACAAGTCTGAAGCCTTTGAAAAGTTCAAAAAGTTCAAATTTGAAGTAGAGAAACAAATTGGAAAGATTATCAAGACACTTATATCATATCGATAAAGAGAATACCTAAGCCAGAAATTTATGGATTACTTAAAATAATTTAGGATTCTCTCACAATAGACTCCACTTACAATGCTATAAATGAATGGTGTTTTAGAAAGAAGAAACCATATTCCATGATGAGCTTTGAAACTTTACTTATCTCTTTCTAAGGCTCTAGTTTGAAAACTAGTACATATATCCTTAATCATGTCCCTTCAAAGTCTGTTGATAAGACACCACACAAGCTATGGTTTGGGAAGAAACCAAGTCTCTCACATGTGAAGATTTAGGGGTGTTTTGCTTATGTGAAGTGGATTATCATAGACAAGTTAGGATCTAAGAGTAATAGATGTCTATTTATGGAATACCTTAAGGAAATGAGAGGTTACTAATTTTACCATCCTATTAATCAAAAGGTGTTTGTCTCAAAAAGGGCTACCTTCTTAGAAGAAAAAGTTTATCTTTGAAAAGGCTAGTGGGAGTAAAGTAGAATTTAAAGAAGTTTAATAGTTGCAAAATGACATAGATCATACAGTTAAGAATAAGCCCAATCAAGTATCTCAAAGTGTTAAGAAAAGTAATCAAGCTCAAAGTGCACATATACTTTGGAGATCTTGTAGGGAATGTCATGAATCAAAAAGATATGATTTTTTTTCCTCACATAGAAGAACAACAATGAGCCTACTAATTACCAAGAAGCAATATCAGATATTGATTCATTAAAGTTGCATGAAGTAACAAAATCTAAAATAGATTCAAAATATAAAAATCAAGTATAAGACTTGACCACTACACCTGAAGGAATAAAACCTGTTAAAGGCAAATGGGTCTTTAAGAGAAAGACTGATGTAGATGACAAGATACAAACTTACAAGGCTAGATTGGTGGCATAAGGTTGTGGACAAGTTCAAGGAGTTGACTATAAGGAAACCTTTTCACTAATTGCCATGTTGATGTCCATTGGGATTTTACTTGAAATAGTTGCATACCATGATTATGAGATTTGACAAATGGATGTCAAAATAGATTTTTTAATGGAAACCTAAAAGAGATGTATATATGATACAACCTAAGGATTTTGTGTCTAAAACCAATCCTTATAAGGCATGTAAGCTAAAGAAGCCTATTTATGGACTTAAGTAAGTTTCATAGGGTTAGAACATATATTTTGATGAAACAGTCAAACTATTTAATTTCATCAAGAAATTGATGAACCATGTGTGCACAAGAAGGCTAGTAGGAGTACAGTTGTGTTCCCATTATTATATATATGAATACTACTTATAGGAAATGACATTTCCATGTTACAATCTATTGAGTTATAGTTATCCAAGACATTCTTCATGAAGGACTTGGGAGAAGCAAGCTTCATTCTGAATATGAAGATTTGTAAAGATAAATCTAAAAGGTTGCTTGACCTTTCCCAATCCATGTATATAGACAAGTTGCTAAAGAGGATTAACATAGATGGGTCTAAGAAAGGGTTCTTACCCATGTCTCATAGTGTTCACTTATCTAGAAAAAAGTGTCCTAAAATAGAAGATGAACAAAAATGAATGAATAAGATTCCCTATGCATTGCCAATAGGATCAATCATGTATGTCATACTATGTATATAGCCAATTATCTCCTCTGCACTAAGTGTGACTAGTAGATATTATGCTAATCCAGGTGAAAAACATTAGAATGAAGTCAAGAAGATCCTTAAGAACTTGAGAAAAACTAAGGATGTATTCTTGATATATAGAGTAGACCCTGATTTAATAATTAGCGGTTTCACATATGCAAATTTTCAATCATATTTGGATGATTACAAATCTTAATCAAGATCTATATTCACTCTTAATAGAAATGTGGTATGTTGGAAAAGTTCCAATCTGTACAGTATGTCAGAAAAGGTTCCAAGCAAGATACCACAGTAGATTCTACAATAGGATTCCTTGTTACTTCACAAATAAATCAAGAAGATGTTTGGATAAAGAAGTTCTTCACAGAACTAGGGTCATTCCTAACATTATTATCATGATAATAATAGAGTCATAGCATAAGCTAAGGACCTATGATCTCATCAAAGATCTAAGCATGTCTTAAGGCATTACCTTTTGATCAAAGAGATCATAAAGCATAATGAAATAAGAATAGAATAAACTCCCATAGATGACAATGTAGCTAAGCCCATACTAAGGTTTGTCCCAACAGAAGCTTGATTGTCATTTAGAAAGAATCAGGATTAAGTACCAGGGTGATTGGCTTTAGATCATGTGGGAGATTATTAGTATAGGATGCCATAGAGACAATTATAGCAAAGGCATGGTTATTACATATCTTAGCATGTTTAATATAACATTATGTTTTTTGCCTCTTTACAAATTTAGTCTTAAATATATATATATACACTTGATATGCATATACTATCTTAGATAAAGTCCTTGAAGTTATAATTATATACAAATAAATCACAATGAAAATTATGATTATGAGATAATTTGTACATATAGTTATAATTTCTAAATATCCCTGGTTGTGGAAAAATTGAGAAAACAAGATATTAATTATTCATGAGTAAATCATCATATGTTATGCCATAAACTTTGAGTGATCTCATATAATATTTAATATGAAGATATCTAGACAAACATATAGGTATATGTTAGAGAACTATGACTGAATTGACCCTGTTAAGACCATAGATTGTTACCATGTGTCAATGGACTTCTCATATAAAAGGTGGGTAAATGATCCTTAGACTTGACATCAACACAGTATCTTATGTATTGAGTAATGTACTTTGATTTTATTGTACGCTTACACTCTTGAAAGAGTATATATGAATAATATTGGGTACACCACGAAGTATATAAAGGGAATGATTGATCAAGGGGGAATTTATCCTTTTTGACAATAAAGGAAAAATATTCTAAAGATGTTTTGATAATTATGCCATGATTAAAATCATAGACCTATGTACTGATTAATACATAAAAGGAGTTTTATTAATAATCAATTAATGATACATAATAGGAGTTTTTATGTATAAACAATTGTGAAATGGCACATGGTCAAACATAACCCCTAAATTGGATGTTTATATGGTTAACACTTGAACCATACACTTAGTCCAATTTGAATATTAAGAGATAAAGGGATTAAATTACACACTAACACCTTATCATGAAAGGTTTGATTTCCAAGTAAATCTATTCCTAACATTTAGGTAGTTATGATGCTTTGCTAGAAGTCAACTATGATCAATGAATTTGTTTGAATAATTTGGAAGAATTGTGTTTCAATTAAAAGGAGTTTTAAGTCAATTGAGCTTGAAAAACTTGTAAACAAATTCATTGCCAACATGCATAGAAGCCTAATGGGTCACACATAATAGAATCATTTTGATCCAAAGTTAAAGAGAAGCTAGAATGCAAAATATTAGGAATTCAAAAGTTGAATTCAATGAACATCTTGGAAATTTGAAATGATTAATTAAGTATTTTAATGTGATTAGAAATTTTAATTAATCAAAGATTTAATAATTCTAATGGTAATTATAATTATTAAATAGTAGTAAATTTCTATAGTTGATATTTAAAAGTTAGAGAATATTTATATCAACACTAGAAAAAAAATAAAATAAAAGAATGGTTCCTCACTTAGAAATAGTTCTAAGTTAATTAATTTAATAAAGAAAGATTATAAAAAGAGAGTTTATGAGTATGGATTCATAAGAAAATGTTTGGGCCCATTGGATACAAGGGAGAAAGCATTAGGTTAAGGGGTTGCATGCCTACACCTTGAGTGGACAACATAAGCAAGGGGCTTGCCTTAGTTTTTCTTCCACTTAAGAAACTTACTTACTCTTGGTTGTGCTCCAAACTCATCTATAAAAGGAGGAGAGAAGCCAAACCAAATATAAGAATTCTAACACAAAATTTTCAACCCTTACACAAGTGTTGTGCACTGATTCTCTTTTTATGATCTCACTTATCTCCACTTTGCATTCAAACACTTAACCCTGCCCTAGTGAATAATGATTCCTTAGAAAGCTAGCATCTCTTAAGCTTTGTGGTTGTATTTCCTATTCTACAAGTCAAGTGAACTTTGTAGTAGCTTTGAATCAACTTGGTTTATGTTAATTACCCTTGGTGTTGGAGATCAAATCCAAAGAAGTTGTTCAAACACAATCTGAAGGAGTTGATCATTGGGTTTGTTTATAAAACCATTTGGAGATCAACCTTAACTTTGAAGGCCAAGGATTCCAAGAGTGACTCTTGTAATGGTGTAATTTAAACCATTGTTTTAAATTTACCTTATTTTTGAATTAATATGCAAATAGTGTGATCTAGGTTTAGGGAAAAATTTTAAATTTCTACTACACATACTTGATGCTAATGATCGGCATATTAGATATGCGTAGATTCATTTTTCCTAATAATTACCACCTACCACATTCCAATTCATTTGATATTAAAAAAAGAGCAAGATAACCCTCATGTCCTTGAGCTTTATTGCCTTTAATGAAAAGAACAACTTTCTTGACTTTCGTATTCATAATTGGAGAAATTAAATTTTCATTTTGCAAATTATTAATCATAAAAAAACTCATGTTAATAGTAACATGGTTTCTTAGCACATCATCTTGACTAAACAAAAGCTGAAAGAAATTGCCAATCATTAGTAATAGGTCATCATTATTTTCCACCCACATACTTTTTGAATTTCATAGCATGCTAATTTTATTTCAACCTTATCTAGTTACTATTTTGGCATGATAATAATCAATGTTACAATCCTCTTTATCAAGCCATTCAAATCTAATTGTTAGTGCCATAGAATTTCTTTTTGTTTCAGGGTCTTAGTCAACTCACTTTGTAGCTTTTGTTCTAACTGAATTAAAAAAGGATTATAACATTTCTCTTGGATTCTTTGAATATCTACCATATGAGTCAAAAGTTCTTTTTTCCCTTTTTTTAATATGCCCAAAAATATTTTTATTGCAATCCATGATCATTGGGGTAAGCTCTTGCAAAGCCTGAACCACATCAATATCCATTCTCTATACAAAAATTAAGAAATTGTCAAAATCATCATGAGTCAAGCAAGCAACCTCAAATCTAAATGGGTAATTCTTTGTACTTGTCAACCTTTAGTGATGGTCAAAAAAAATCTGAGGCAAAATTTTTACATACACTTTGTTAAATTGAATTCTCCATTTCATATTACACAAAGCACAATCTAATTTCTCGAAAAGTCAATCATAATCACCAATTAAAAGGCCTTTCCAAGTAAACCTACCACCTTAAGAAATAATCTCTAGTAGGTTATAGTTGTTAATTCTATTAAATATATGAGTTCCATTCTAATTAAAAAGAATGCCTCCTTTCTTCTCACTTAGATCTTGATTATTATTAAAATCACCAACAAGTAGCCAAGCTCCTAAAATTTCATTACTTAAGTCACATAGTTCCCTCTATAAAATTGTCTTCATATCACTTGATAGATTGGCATATATAGAAGTAAAAAAACCAATCATTACACTTTATTGGGCTTGATTTTAACATGAAAAAATTGATAATTTTCTACCATAATTTTAATAATAACTTTTTGACTTCTCCACCCAAGCCAAATGCCACCTGGGAATCCATCCCTAAGAATAAGATTCTAATTGTCAAAACCCAATCTCTTGAAAATATCCACACCTCTATCTGGATTAATTCTAATTTCCATAAAAACCAAAATATTAGGAAAATTTCCCCTTAAAATAGTTGTAACATAGGACACAAAATCCTTATGGCTAGCTCTACGACAACTCCAAATAATTATTTTGTTTAATATTAAAAAACAAAAATTATATGGCTTAACAAATCTTGTGACTCCATACAAGTCTCATTAGACTCCTTAACATTATGAAGCATAACAGTATCCTCAATGCCTTTATGATGAAACTCTTTCCCCTCTACATCCATCAAAGTTGTATCATTAAGTGGTTTCAAGCCTAAAGAATTGTCACCTACTAAATGAGACTCAAGCAGATGAGTGCTTGGAGCATAAGCAGAATACTGGTTTTAATTAGGAGTTTTGGAAACATGCATTTCCTATGACGAGAAGATTGGGTTATCTTTGGCATTAAAATTCATCTCTAAGCTTCTCACTAGGTTCTCATTTTAACTATATGAAGGTGGGCATTGAATATTCTTGTTTATATTTTCTTATCTGACCAAGATGACCAGGAAGAGGATGTCTTTACACTTATCCCTTTGCTACTCTTAGTATTTTCTTTTTATAGCTTATAACTAGGGAGTTTTGCCTTATAGCTCTTACTGCCCTCATCAAAATACCTTTGAACCCCATCAGTGAATTGCCCCTCTTGATCAAAAACTTCATTTCCATGTGCTATGTCATCATCTTGGTTGTTTTCATTCATTAAAATATCAAATATGGATCTATGGTTTATGACTTTAGCATTAGGCTTAGTAGCTCCCATCTCATTATCATTTGACACTTTTGTTGTATGTGGTCTACACTTACTTTGTACAATCATCTAGCTTCCAAAGTGGGTTTAAGGAATTTTAACACCCTCCATTATAGCCATATTATCTTCCTTCCCATTATAAACTACTATGATTAGTTCAAGATTTTTTTGTTTTAAAATACATCCATCAACATAATGCTTGTATTTTCTACGTTGAAAACAAACCATGTGAATACTTTCATATTCTATACAATAAGTTTTACCTTCAATAGAATACTAAGAAAACAACTCCTTTATAAGGTCAATTTCTATCCAAACCCTAGCATACCTACCCTAGGCTAGGTCAATTGTTGTCACATCCACCTAAACCTATTACCTAAAAAATTTAAGAACTTTTCATCATATAATCTTTTTGGAAGTCCAAGAAGACAAATCCACACAACCATACAATCAATTTCTACCTCCTCTCGATCAAAGTCTAGATCCCACCTAGGAATTTTCAAATAATGATCATATATAAGCCACGGTCCCATAATGACTGCAAACTCATAATTTGAAGATACAATGAATTTCACCATGAAGAAATCATTAGTGAGATCAATGATGTCCAAAATTCCCTTTTGTTCCCAAAGTTGGTGCAGTTTAGTATCTTAAGCCTTAAACTCTATCTTCCTACCCAAAAGTATAATGATCAAAGTTTTCTACTAGTGTTTTCTCATTCAATCTTTTTCTCCTTTAAGAATAATAAAAGTCGAACAAGGTCTCTCCCCATCCATTTCCTTAATTATTTTGAAACCACTAAAATCATGATCCACCTTCTAATAGCATTCATCACTCTTATTAGTCAAATAATCATTTTTTCCATCCTTATCCACACTTCACAAATCATCCTCTTTTACTAGGGAGTCTTTGTAGGACTTAAAACGACCTTATTTAAACAAACCACTCCCTTCCTGCAAAATTTCCTCATACTTCACCAAACATTTCTTCCTTTCTGTATGGCCACGATCAGATTGTTTAAATTTTTTCATGCTTCGATGAACTAGATCACATTCGTCCTTTGAAAGTTCTTTCCTGCCATAGTTCAAACCCTAGCAAAGTTAAATAGAACTAAAATAGTATATAACAATGTAAAACAAATGGGTCTGTCTCAAATGGACTTAGTCCACGCAGGCTGTGCCTGTATAGGCTAACTAGTTAAAGCCCATACCTAAAAATGATCCTTTAAGAAAAAGTCTAGCTTGTCCTGCCAATGGGTGGGTAGGCCTGTGGACTGTCCATTTTTGTTGACTTTTATTTATTTATTTTTTATGTTTTATTATTTGATGTTCTATTATTTTTTTAAAATGAATAATAGATTAATGTTTAATGGGTATTATCTTAAACAACGAATTCATTGGTTTAGGCTTGTATATTACAATTATAAACTTATTTGAAAAGGAATGATTTTTAAAAAAAAAAAAGAATCAAACAGGCTTATAGGTTGGCCCATGACCATCGGGGCAAGCCCATTTGGGCAATCTGTTTAAGCCCATGCTAGAAAACAAAAATAAAAATAAAAGTCCAACCCACCCCATATCCTCAGGCAACCCACAAAGCTTGTGGATCCAAGGTCTATTTTATATTGCTAACACCAGACTTCAATAATATTAATTTTCACATCTTTGAAATATTTTAAAAGTTGTGACACTCACTCTCACCCAAATATTACTACGCAATAAATATCTTTCACTTATCAAGAAAGGGTGAGTGAGAAGAACTTTTAATTTTCTTTTAATTTTTTTCATTCCAATTGAAAATATGGATAGAACTTCTTTATTTATTTGCTTTAACAATAAATTATCTATTTAAATTACTTATAACTTATTTCTAATTTATTTTCTTAATTTTATTGCTATTAAATTATTGAGTTTTTAATTTAATTTTTATAATTTTCAAAATTATCAAATAATATTTTGATTTCTAATTTTAATATTTGAATTATTTATTTATTTGAGTAATACAATTTTGGTACCCAATTTAATATTATTAAAATATTTTTAACTTATAATTTGGTAGCATTATATTTAAATATTTAATATTAAAAATAAAAGTTAAAAATATTTTAATATTTTCAATGAGTTATATAATTCAAAATTTAAATAATTTTGATAATGTAGCCTTTAATTTTTAAATTATAAACCATTTTGATAAATATTATATATCCTTATTCTTTATGAAAATTATCTATTTCAAAAAATTTATGTAATAAAATTATTTATACCTAATTTTTAGTCTAAATTCATTAATAAATTTCAATTTAAATTATTTATAGGTGAGTATATGTGTGTGTGTGTGTTGAATAATGCATTTTGATTTTCAATCTATATATCTATATATAACTAAAATAAATTTAATAATTTATAACTTTAACCTTTCAATCACGTGACTGTAATATGATAAAATGCAAAATTGATTTAAGAATGATTAGAATTACTAAAACTTATTGCTTGATCTATTGACCTTTTCTTTTAGACAAAATCACTCTTTCTAATGGCTCTTGTCCTTGATTGGGAAACTATAAGTAGCAATCTAATGATCTGACCATATGAAACATAAGAGTAGAGACTCATCAATAAATAATAGTGAAAATGGGTTTGGATCCCATCCGTCACAATGATCTAACCCAATATCCAAAAATAGGTTATAATATTAAATTGAGCTCAATAACTTTATGCGACTATATTAGTATTCCAAATCATCTTAACATTAACTCATTATAATTTATGAATTATAAAGTCCAAAATAAAAGAATTCCAACAATCTCCTGCTTGGACAATATAATTCATATATTGTGACCACTTCTAAATTAATGTCAAGATAATTATGGTACTATTACACCTATTGGTCTGTTGAAATCATAAGCTTCTAATGATGTAGATCATTATATCTTAATGATATATTAATATCATACACACTGTACACTTATATACCGATGATCAAACACAAAATGTGCAATATGAGATTTATATGACAATAAATGTGACTATATGCAAATATCTACACAATGGTTGTGGCATCCACCAAAGATGCCACATGAGAATCAACATTTTTATACAATAATGAGACTGGGTCTAAATGTCTCTAATAATATGTCATAACCAGATAATGTGTACAAATAATATATATGGCAAAATCATGAATATTTCATTTTAACATATCTCAAGATAAATAACAAAAACAATACAATACTCCCTCTAACCCAAAACATGAGAAGAATTAGCCAAGCCTATTTTATTTACATAATCATGATATATTCCAATAGCTAAGTTTGTAATCAGTGGAATCCACAAGTATGCGATTTGTGGAAACATACTCAATGCAAGTAACATGCTCACTATCTTCTCTCTTACAAGCTAATATTTTAAATCAAAGTGTTTTATATAAGCAGAGCTTTTGTTGTTCAAAAAGAAGTTAACAATGGTAGTATTGTTGTAGTAAATGGTTAAGGGCCCTAAGATGCTCTTAACAACACAAAAGCTACTAATAAAATTCCCTAAACATACAGCTTCATGAATAGCTTTATAACATGTGATATACTCTACTTCCATAATGGATATTGCTGTAATGGACTATTTGTTACTCTTCAACAACATAACTCCTCTTGCCATCATAAAAATGTATCTAAATGTTGATTTATGATCATCCAGATAACATGCAAAGCCTGAGTTAGAGTAGCCTATAACAATTACATCTACTAATCTTCTATAAGTTAGCATGTAATCCTTAGTACCTTGTAGATACCTCATTACTCTTTTAGCTACAGTTCAATGCCTTTAACAGGATCACTTAAGTATCTCTCCACTACACCAATAGCATAAGCTATATCAGGACATGTACATACTTGAGCATACATTAGGCTACCAATAACTAATGCATATGGGACATTTTTCATCTCTTGCCTTTCTTCATCATTTAAAGACACTAGGTATTTGAAAAGATTTCACCCTTCTTTATGGGTGAAGAAGCTTGAGAACATGTGTACATGTTGAATTTCTTCAAAATTTTCTTGATATATGATCATTGAGACAAGCTAAGAACACCTAAAGATCTATCAAGATGAATCTCAATGCCCAAAACAAAAGAGGCACTCCTAAAATCTTCCATCTCGAAGTGTTGTGACAACATTTGCTTTGTCTCAGTCAACATATTCATATCATTTCTTGCAAGGAGAATGTCACTAATATACAAAACCAAAATTACAAAGCTGCTTGCAATCCATTTCATGTATACTCACCGATTTGCATCTTTTTCCTTGAATCTAAGAGAAGTTACTATCTCATCAAACTTAAGATACCACTATCTAGACACTTGTTTTAAGCCATAAATGGACTTCCTTAGTTTACACACAAGGTGCTCTTTGCCATTTTCTTGGAAACTATCTAGTTATTTCATGTACACTATTTCTTACAAGTCACCATGTAAAAAGGTTATGTTTGACATCCATCTGATATAGCTCTAAATCAAAGTAAGCTACCATTGTTATAACTTGGAATGAGTCTATAGTTGAAACCAGTGAAAAAATCTCTTCATAGTCAATGCCTTCTCTTTGACTGTAACCTTTTGCTACTAATCTAACCTTGTACCTCTCAATTCAACTGTGAGCATCCTTTTTAGTCTTGAAGACCCATTTACATTCGACTGGCTCAAAATCTATAAGTAACTTAACTAAATACCACACCTAATTCTTATACATAGAAACTAATTCATCTTCCATCTCACTCATCCACTTTGATGAGTTTAGGTTAGACACAACTTGCGAGAATGTAGTGGGATTAGTCTCATTATTGACATCAAATTCATGTTCTTGGAAGTAAATTAAATAATCATTAGAGATTGTTAATTTGCGAACTCTTTGAGATCTCTTCAATGGAATTTCATCAATTAATTGATCTGGTTCCACATCCTCTACAACTAGATGCACTAGATCATCATGTGGGACATCAAAAAATGATTCAACATGCTATAGTGCTATTGGAATTATAACACTTTCCTCTCTAAAGGTATGATACATGGTATTTCACTCCAACTCATTTTCAAAATAGATGGCTTTATTTGATTCAATAACTCTGGTAGAATAAGCAGGACAATAAAACCTGTTGCTTCTCAAGCTAGTGTAATAGCTGGCAACATATCCAGATACTATTCTTAAATCAAGTTTCTTTATAAAGGGAATATATAGTTTCACCTTAGCCTTATAGCTAGACATGAAAGTGCCTCAAACTAAGCTTCTTACCAATAAACAGCTCATATAGAGTCAGTATCGACTTACTCAGCACTTAATATAGAATATAGGCAACAATCTTTATAGCATCACCCTATAGAAACTCTAACAATGAGGAATGCACAAGCATACATCTTACCATATCCATAAGTGTCAAGTTTGTCCTTTCAACTATGTCATTCTGTTTCAGTGTTCCAAGCATAATGTAAATGGCTTTAATTCTACATTCTTGCAACTACCTAGTAAATGGACCAAGATTTGTTCTAGTTTCATCATACATGCCATAGTACTCACCACCTCTATCATAGTTAACACATTTGATCTTTTTTGCCCAATTTAAGCTTAACTATAGATTTAAAGGACTTAAAGGCATCAAGTGACTCAGATTTTTTAGTGAGTAATTCTTTCCATCCAAATATGGAGTAGTCATCTGTAAAGGTGATAAAGTATCTATAACCACCTAAGGTAATAAGTGTGATGGGTCCATTTATGTCAATGTGGATTAACTCCAAAGCATACTATTTTCTACCTCTTTTTCCCTTTCTAGCTCTAGTAGGATGTTTTCCCTTTATGCAATCTACACAAGTGTCATAATCTAAAAAATTCATATTATGCAAGACCCCTTCCTTTGTTAATTTTTGTATCCTTTCTCTAGAAATATGACCAAACACATGTGCCACAACATTGAAGAACTATTATCAATTCTACTTTTCATCATTCTGGTCACAGTATTAACTAATTTTACAAAATTAGGATCTAAATTAATTTTATATAACCCATCAAATAACACACAAGAACCAATAGCACATGAATTATACAGTAAATCAAACTTTCTCTTACCAAAGGAATAAAAGTATCCATTAATATCCAATGCAACAACCAAAATTAAATTTCTCCTCATAGAGGATACATAAACAACATTTTCAAGTTGTAAGACATATCTAGTAAATAAACATAAAGAAATATCTTTTATGTGCTGCATTTGTACTCTATCACCATTTCCAAGCTGAATGATCAATTCTCCATCACTTGGCTTCCCCAAGTTTTTCAATGCCTATAAAGAATTTGTCACATGAATAGTGGCATCACATTCCAACCACCAAGTATTTGAAGGAACATCAACTAAATTTGACTTAAAACACACTAGAGCTAGAATGATACCTTTCTTTTTCTCAAGCCACTTTTATATTTAAAGCAATCCACCTTCTTGTGCTCAAACTTCTTGCAAAACCTATAATTTCCTTTGAATTGAGTTTTCTTAGGCTTGTAGTGATTATTTTTCACACCATCCTTTTTCTTATCATGGGAGAATTTTCCTTTGTTGTCTTTTTGGTGCCTTAAAGCCAATCTATGAGAAATCAAGTTAACTACTTTCACCTTTTCCTTCCTCATATCATCCATTGCTTGTGCAATAATAGAAATTAATTCATTTATGGTCCATTCATCATTTTGTGTCTTATAAGATGTATTGAGAACATAAAATTTAGTAGTTAACAACTCTTGTGCATGCCAGATTAAGTAATTTTGACCTAGATTGATATTCATGTTCTTCAACTTGTTATAATAATGGACTGGTTTTAGAATATGCTCCCACACTCTACTAACACCATCATATACGGTCTTCAAGTAATGAGAAGTAGTGACCTTTTTCAACTTTATCAAACTTCATAAATTTTTTAGCAATTGATTGAAGAAAAGTCTTGGCATTCTTAGATTTAAGAATACTTTGTCTAATTTTGCCCATGGTATACTTCATGGTCATCAAACACACTTAGTTTGAGTGTGTCTATTTCTCATGTTTTACTTTTAAATTAGCACTTGAATTTACATTGATGACAAACTCCTGTTCCTAAAGCGTAAAATCAAGATTGTTGACCGACAAGCATAACTTTAATGACTCTACTCAATTCTCATAATTTGTTTCATTCAACATCTTTACAAACGTTAATTGCACAAAAAAAGAAGCTGAGAAAAATTATTAACATGTTGGCATATGTGAAAACTTTACTCATGCTTATATTTTTCTCAATTATTCATTATACAATTATTCACAGTATTACATTATAAGATCCAATACTGAAAGGGTATTTAAGACCTTATGATATAATACAAGAATTAAATATTACATTCCTAGAACCTAACTTCAAAGGGAATTTAAAATTTTAAAAACAAAACATTTAACCTTACACTCACATTGTTACCAATAAACCACATTAATAATACCATACTAAAGAGTGTGTAATATTATTAATACAATACTTTCCTAAATACCATAGAAAACTATTTCATTTTAATAAAAAGTTATGTAACTGTTCCCATGAAAGGTGATAATGCAATTACACAAAATTTAATGGCATAATATGAGACATAAATAATTCTTACAATAATATTCCATGATTAATCAGCATCCAAATATCATCAAATAACTCTATAAAATTACATACTATAGCTAAAATTATAAGAATCATATGGTAAAAATTTTGTGCCAACATAACATTATTTAATTATTCAAAAAAATAACATCAAAATTAATTAAATAATTTTTTATTTTCAAAAAAAAAAAGAAATTTTGAAAAATATCCTAAAATACCACCTCATATAGTGGAGGCCAATGATGGAAAAATCACAAAAAAAACTACTAGGAAAGTGGTGTATGATCCACAAGCACTTGTTGGAATGCTCATAGGCCACGTGTAATTGAGTGGGCTCTTTTCAGTTTTCAAAACAAAAAAATTAAATTATTTTCAACACATAATTTTGATTGGATTCTCTTTTTCTCTTAATTTCTTACTTAACTCACTCAAATTTTGATTCAAAAACTGAATTTTTCATTAACAAAAATAATAGAAAAGATTTGATAATAAAACCATAATATAACTTCAATTTTAAAAATAGTTTCAAAAACTGAAGTTTTCATTAATAAAAATAACCAAAAAAATTTACTAATAAAACCATAATATAACTCTAGTTTTAAAAACATTTTCAAAAATTGTAGTTTTTATTAATAAAAATAACTAAAAAAATTAGTAATAAAACCACAGTATAACTTCAGTTTTAAACACATTTTCAAAAATTGAAGTTTTTTTTAGCAAAAATAACTCCAGTTTCAAATGAGTTTCATAACCCAGAAAACTAGTTATGCTTCACTCAAGCATTTGAATGGAAAATTTTCCACTTTCCAAAAATTATCAAACCCAAAAATTTGTTAACATACTAGATTATAATCACATATTTTCGATTTAAATTTTATACCAATTGCTAAATGTATTATCCCATTCTGATTGATTTTAGAATCAAAGATCACTAGAAATTCTAGAATTTACATTGTACTGAAAATAATCACAAAATAAATTTTAAGATATAAAATTTCTCAAACAATTATGATCAAATTCAATACAATTAAATATAGTAAATTTCATACATAATATCAAGTATTTAACATCAAAAGCTATGAAATAAATTAATGATTCATAGTATATTTGGTCACCAAAATATCTATTGTATATCATATTATTAAAAAAAAATTAAATCACAAAATCCACATCTTATCAATCACAATCACATAATTAGCTAGGATGTGATACTATTTGTTAACAATAATTTCTAACTTTGGCCTTTTAATCATGTGACTCTTGTAGACACCTAATTTTGTCTAGATTTAACATGTTTTATAAGCAATTAGCACTAAAATTTCAAAATAAAAATAGATTAATTTTCATTTTTTATTATTTTAGTAAAATAAAAATTATAAAAATATCACTCAGGAAATAGCCTTTTTTTTCCTTTTTAAAGCTGATTATAAAAATACCAAGAAAAAAATTATTAAGTAAGTTCAATATATTTTATACAAAGAAAATATATGAGATAAAGAAACAAAAGAAAAGGAAACAAAAAAAATACAAAAATTTTAATTGAGATTACTCAGTCTGCATTTTACAAGCTTCCACTACCATCTACTTCATTCTTGAGCCAAGAAAATTTTCAAAATGAGTTTCCTTGTGCAATTTAAACTTTCCTAAAATGAAAGAGCAACCTAAAACCCATTGGTAATTGATGAATAATTTATAAATCAAGGGAAACAAGTTACAACCAAAAGAAATCAAGCAAAAATCAAATCACAAAGGTACATACTCTTTTTCAATAAAAAGGAGGCTCTCAGAAAACAATGGGAGAGGACCAAAAAAAAAGAGAAAAAAAACTCATTTTCATTCTCTCAGAAAAACAGAAAACAAGGAGATCAATAGCAAGGAACCTTGATCTTCAAATCTCATAGCTCAAATTAACGAGTATATCTCTTTCATCCTTTCTCATCTTCATACATACATATAGCATTTTCTTCCATTGTTATTTTTATTTTTGACTTTTTGTTTACATGATTACATTTTAGTAAGAGTATAAATAGTCGAAATAAAAAATGAGCATGTTATTTAAGAAGGATCTATAAAGAAAAAAGGATGATAAGAGGAAAGCTAGACTAACGATAAGAAAGAATAGATTTGAGAAGAGAAAGTAAAAAAAAAAAAAAATCCTTGGTTTCAACCTTAGAGTAGAAAATGTTAAGTACTGACCTTTGAAATAGGGAAATAGACTTCTCTTTATTTTGTATTTAAGCTAGATGATTCCTAGCCTTTTAATTGTTAAGTTGTAAAAGAAAAATGAGGATACAAATGTTAAGTTGTGTAAAGAAAATTTAAAAAAGAAGGAAGAAGATAGTGAATCGCAGAGACATTGGCCTTTGTTTGGTAAGAAGACTGAGATAGTATTGCATTTGTTGTCTTTGTCTTTTTTTTTCTATTATTACTATTATTATTATTATTATTTATTTTTTTATATATGTTTCTAAGACTTACTCTGTTACCATCTTTTTCTCTTGATATTCCCCTTTTTTTATACTTTTTGCTTTTTACCCGTTGGATTTCATTTCTTTCTTTCTTCTTTTTCTTTACATGATTGTTGTGCTATGTCACTTCAATCTTCATTTTTCCCTTCTGTCTGTTGCATTATGACAATTTTTCTTTTTCTTTTCTTTATTTTCCAAAGCTTTTGATTTGTCTATTGCACATAACATTTTTCTTCTTTTTTTTTTCAAATTGCATTAGGCTGGGACAGAGACTTGTCTGCCTAAAGTTTCAAAAAGAAATCTCCAATACTATTACATATGAAATCATTATATGTAATTTATTTTTTATTTATATATTGCACTATGTTTTGAAATACATTATTTTATTGCATATCCATGCATACTCTTTTTAGCTAAAATAATAATAAATTTTTACTGACAAATAGATAAAAGTTGGGAAGTTTGATTGCAAATGCAATAAATATGGCTCATGATATTCTTGAGGCATTTTCCTTCGTACAATTTTGGCCATGAAGTTAAACAAATTTAACATGTTAATTAAATTAATAAATCAATATGACTCGTCAAGTCAATAAGATTTATGCAATATATTAACTTCTTGTTGTTGTTGTTGTTGTTATTAGTATTGTTATTATTATTGTTGTTATTGTTGTTTTCTTTTAACTTAACTTTCATATTTGTTGACGGTGAAATTTGGTTCTACCAAATTCTAGTCAACAAGAACCAATTCTTAATCCCCAAGCTACTTTTTGATAGGATAAAACGAGATATGAAGAAGATGGAGAGGAAGAAAAGCAATGGCAAATGGTGTTTTTAACGGGTTTCGACTAAAATCGGGCAGTACCTGTCCCTACATCCATGGTAGCTTTTGTTTATCTAAAGAAAATTTTACAGAACTTCAGTGTCTCAGTTCATTGTTGGTGTATGCCCTAGAAGCCAATCATGGGATGATTGTTTGTTTACATATACTATATCACGTTTTAATGGCAATTCAATTATTATATTTTTTGTTATATCTACGCAATATAAATAAATATGATAATTGTCCTTAGAATAATTTGTTATTCTTAAA